>JAJIBD010010798.1:0-40557 GCA_021461705.1 Cryptotis parvus | reverse complement strand
CCAAGCACCACCAGGAGTGATTCCTGAGTGCAGAGTCAGGAGTAACCCCCTGAGCATTGCTGGATACAACCCAAAATGGCAAAAGAAAAGGAGGGGGGAGGGGGGGGGGAGAGGGAGGGGGAGAGGGGGGGGAGAGATGGGGGGAGAGAGAGAGAGTGGTAAGGGGTCAGCCCGCTCATTCTGGGAACATGCCGCAGGCGCTGACCGCCCCGCGTGTGACGGACCTAACCCCATGTCCATGTCTCTGTCCAGCACAACATGCCCTTCTGGCGGATATCCTGCCACGCGGACCTGGAGGCGCTGAGACACGCCCTGGAGCTGGAGTATTTATAGCAGCCCCACCTGCCTGCCCTCGCCATTGCTGGACGCCGGGCACGTTCTCTCTGGAGCAGAGGACACTTCTGGTGACCGTCTCGATCCCAACAAAGTCCTGAGAAGCTGAGTGTCCAGCAGAGGCTCCGGACTCCTGGACGCTGGGGCCAGGGATGGGCCTGGAGCGTGGACATCTCTGGAAGGCTCGGGCAAGCGGGAGGTGCAGGGGCTGGCGTGGAGCCGGCCGGCAGGGGTTTCTTTTCCTTTCTAATTTATGGACGATCTCGTTCCTCGGGGTGTTCTGCTTCGCGTTCCTGTGTTGTCGTTTTCTCAGTCCTTGGTTGGTTCGGGTTTCTGAGGCATGCGGGCGGGGCACTGGTCTAATCGGGCCTCTCTGCTCTCGGGCTGTGTTCTGGGAGACAATCATTCTCTGACTGTGTCAGGGAGGCGTGGCGGGGGCTGTCGGGAGCCTGTGGCCTCTGTTTTGTTTCTACGGACCTGACAGTGTGTGGAGTGTTCGTGCCTTACGCTGCCATCTTGTTTTCTAGGAAGAGGGACCTTGGGAGGAGGTGGTACTTTTGTGAGCGATCAAAGGCATTAAATAAAACCAGGTTTACATTTTGAAGGGGGAAGGTGTTAATGGTGTTATTTCTGCTCTTAACGCCGTCCAGATGAAATGGGGTTTTCCTGCTCCCCAGAATCTTTATGTTGCAGGAAAATGACTTAGGCTGGCTTCAGCAAAAAAAAAAGTGTGGGCCGGAGTATAGCAGGGAGGACTTTTGCCATGCATGCGTCCAACTGGAGTTCAATCCCCGGCATCCCATAGGGTCCCCAAGTACTGCCAGGAGATATTCCTGAGTGCAGAGCCTGGAGTAACCCCCTGAGTGAGCATCGTGCTGGGTGTGATCCAAAAAGCAAAAAAAAAAAAAAAAAAAAAAAAGTGTCTCCAGGAATATTTAGTGGCGCTTTCTTCGGGTGTGGCTGGATCCAGGTGATCAAACAGCTACATCCTGCGGCTCTTCCCTGTGTCAGACACAGCTCCAAGAACCTTTCAGCAAATACAGAAACCCGAGGCTCATTTGGCTCATTGATGAAACCCGAGTCCTGAGTTTAAGGAGCTGGATTTAGCAGCAATCCTCCGTGAAGAGAAAATTAGGAAGATCTGGTCCCTGTAGAAATGGGAACTGAGTTAGAAAATCCGCTCCATCTGCAGCCACTGAGAGGACTCAGTTCCCGGGCTGAGTCAGGAATCACTGGAAGCTCGGAGACACCCCCATTGCCCACCCCCAGAGAGGCACGCAGGACCGGAGCCCCCTCCACCCCGCTTGGAGGCTCAGTGTCCCCGCACTCTGTCCCCAGGGCTCCCCGCAGCTGCTGCCCATTTCAGGGGAGCCGCAGGATGCCTCAGTGGGAGCATCAGAATTGAATCCGTTGCAGAGTCGCCGCCACCGAGGGGTCAGCGCCCTCAGACTAAGCTCCCCACTGTAGGGGCATCTGATCTGTCTCCCAGATTCAAACACACAGTCACGTGCTCAGTCAGCCCAGAGTGGCTGCTCGCTGACCGCAGGCTGTCCCCCGATGGGAGGGCGGAGCTAGAACAAGGATCCTTGGGTGGGTGCAAGGCGGGTGCACTAATGCTGGGGGGGTGACTGGGCCGGCCCCATCCTCAACTCCCCTCGTCCACAACACCCCTCCTCCCTCCTGTCCCCCTGCCTGCCAGTGCGTCCTCCTGCTCTGCCCCCATCCACTGCCCTCTGTCCTCTCTCCTCTTGTACCCCCCACAAGCCCGCCTGGCCTGCCATCAGCCCTGTCCACTAGAAACAGGTCCCAGCTTTCCCCCAGTCTGGGGCAGACCCTGAACTCGGTCACTGCCTCAGTTTCCCAGCAAGCCGGCCTCAATCCCCTCCTGAGAGTAGCGGGCCAGCAGCAGGAAGCCACAGCAGATGAGACCTTTGCAAGAACTGCGGCCCGTCAGCCTCGCTGGGTGCAGCCTCAAGCCCAGGGCCGGAGAGCCCCCGACTCCAGCACCCACACGGCCCGGCCTCAGGGACCTACCCCATTCTCAGGCGCCCGGCCAGGAGAACTGGGGCCTTCAGGGGACACCATGGATGTGCCCTGAGCTCAGAGCAAATGAGAAAGTGGAAGAACGGCCGGCAGCCTGCAGTCACGGCACCTCCAGGAAGTCAGGGCAGCAGGGAGGACAAAGGTCAGAGGCTTGGCCCCAGTCCTGGGACACGCCCCCGAGGCCCTGAGCAGGACAAGGGCAGCAGGTACCTCACCACCACCCCCCGGGACCCTGGCCACGGTCTCCTGACACCCTTTTCTCTGAGCCGCTCAGCACACAGCACATTCCTGCCATCCTGCTCTGAGCCTGGTTCCTTCTCCTGTAGCGTTTCCAGGAGCCTCCAGGTGGCGGCAGGGAACTGGAGGAGTGGACTGGCCGGGAACCGTCCAACCTTCCCCAAGGGCGCTCCAGAGACGCTGTGCTCCCCGCGGCCAGCAGGGGGCGCTGCGAACTGCCCGCCAGGCGCTGGAGCCGCACAGAAACCCGCAGATTCACGGGAAACCCCAGCTTTGGGTTAGGGCTCTGTGTGCAGGGCTGGCTCCCGGTGGTCCTCAGAGGACCACGTGGGGTCCCGGAGATCAGACACGTGGAAGGTAACAACTAAACTCACTGGTCCCAGATCTGATCAGCTGTAATTCCAGAAGCCGGCAAACATTGGGATTTATTTTTATATCCAGTCTATTCAATGATGGGGAGAAGCCTGCTCCAGTTAATGCTAATTTTAAAATTCGACCATCAAATGTGTGGTCCAATGACTTTGGGGTGGACGCTGGCCGGGGTCTCTCTGTCCTTCCAGCCCCCCTTCCCTGAGCCCTGGGATCTGACTGGCCACATGCTGCAGTGGAAGAGCCAGAATCCACCAAGCCCACTGCTGACACGAGTGAGTTATCACCACGTCCCAGCCAAGCGCAAAGCCCCCACCTGCGCCTCAGCCACTGGGCCCCCAGCACCCGAGCCGCGACGCAGGAATCCACAGACCCAGCAGCGCCCAGACTGGGAACTGGCACCTTGCTGGGCCTCCATATTCTCCGCCAGGAAGGGGCGACAACAGGAACCTCAGAGTGGACGGCGCTGCCCAAGGGCCCTTGAGGACACCCTTGGGCAGGAGACGGGCGGGCATGGAGCGGGGCAGCTCTCTCAGAGCAGCGCCAGCCCTGCCTGGCACCGGCCTGTGTGCACGAAATGACCCAGTGGGCGCTGGGTGATAGAGCGGGGCAGGCGTTTGCCCGGCACACGGCGACCCGGGTTCCATCCCCGTGTCACTTCTGATCCCCGGAGCGGGCCCTGAGGCACTGCCCGTGTGGGTGCCCGCCTCCCGTCTGACTCTCCGGCGCCCACGGGGCTGTTCTCTGGCTCCTGCCTCCAGCCGTTTCCTCTCTGGCGCCCATTTTTCTTGTGGTGGTGCCAGGGCTCGAACCCAGGTCTCACCTCTGCCACGCCTGTGCTCTGCTGCAAGCCGCATCCTGGCGCCCACGCGCCGCTCCACAGTCTGGGCTCCTACGGCTTGCAGCTGAAAATCTTCCCAGTGGCTGGTCAGCAAATTGCTGCCCCTCAGGGGCTGGGGACAGCACACAAATGTGCCGGCACTGACGGGTCCCAGCACCACAGAACCTCTGGGCGCTGTAGGGCACAGCCCTGCCCCTCCCCCCACACCAACAGTGACCTCAGCAACTACTTCCTCAGACCCAGTCGCTGACCCACAGGCCAGGGAGGTCAAACTCCAAGAGTGGCCTTGGGGCCCTGAGAACTTGGGACTGGGTGACTTGGGAGCCTCCACCCCAAATAACTACCTGGGCCCAGAGATGAGGGGAGGGAAAAGGGGGAGAGAGGGAGGGAAAGAGAGGGAGAGGGGGAGAGAGAGATGGGGGAGGAAAGAGAGGGAAGAGAAAGGGTAGAGAGAAAGGAGGGAGAGCGGGAGACCCGATACAGGGCGGAGAGGCCAGAGCTGGAATATTGAACACTTGAGACAGCTGTATTGTGGACAACTTTATAAGTCACGGTGCTTCACCTTCGCTGTCTGGACGCTGGGATACTACCTCACGACCAGATTGACAGAGCAAGACCAGTTCGAGCCCAGGTAGGCCTCAGACGTGCCTGGGGAAGCTGGAACTCTGCTTTCCCCGGGCTAAGCTGACCATGGGGCTCCCGGGAGGACAGATGGGTTTTGGGAGTGGGCCCATCACCTCTGGGGGTCCCGGAAGCAGCCGGATGAGACTCGCCCACCACACTAGCCACCACCTTTGCTGTCCAGACGCTGGAACACTGCCTCACGACCAGATTAACAGAGCAAAACCAGTTTGAGCCCAGGTCGCGCGGTCCATCAGAATGGTGGAAACAGTAATGTCCTTTGGTCCACTGCATTCTGCGATGTGTAGGAAAGTTTGGTGGGAGGGAGAGATAGAGAGGAGAAAAGATATACAGAACCCACCAAGTAGTTGAGGTATGGGAGGGGGAGGGAGGTGGGGACATTGGTGACGGGGGATGGGTTTGGGTGGAGGGATGGGTGTTGGAACACTGTAGAACCAAAACTCTACATGAGCATCTTGCAATTGTATGTCTAAAATGGTGTAATAAAATTTGGGGGGGAAATATAAGTCACGGTGCTTAAAGTTTAAAAAAAAAAGAGAAAGAAAACGTTTACTTGAGGCTCTTTGAGGAAGGGAAGCAGGGAGAGAAAGGGAGAGCGAACAGGGGGCTTCTCCCAGGGCGAAGGCACACACCTGGGAGAGACAAGACACCTGCTCGGCTCGTGGACAAGCCGCTCATGGGCCTGACCCACGTATGCGAGTGTTTCCGTGTTGTACTAGGCTTTTGATAGAGCTTCCCCCAAACAAACATATAAAGGGAGGAGAGAGGGAGAGGGGGAGGGGGGAGAGGGGAGAGGGAGAGAGAGGGAGAGAGGGGAGAGGGGAGAGGGGAGAGAGGGAGAGGGAGAGGAGGAGAGGGGGAGAAGGGAGAGGGAGAGAGGGAGGGGAGACGGGTCGAGTGAGCTCAAGCGCCAGCCAGGCTTTGCGGGAGGTCCAGATCTGCTCCCCAGCACTGTGGGGGCCAGGTACAGCCGGAGGAACCCCAGAACTCTGGGTGCAGCCCCAAAGGATAAACCAAACACAGCTGCTCGAGGGCTGGGTGTTGGCCCTGATCCAAACAGGCCCAGCACAGCCCGTGAAAGTGAGGGTCCACCTCGGGCCCCAGCTGGCACCGCCTGGGCCTGGGCACTGAGCCCCTCCACATGCGTGCAGAGCCCTGCAAACCCCCTGCAGGTTTCAACCCCACGGCTCCCTGCTACCCCCCCCCATAGCTGCGGTCCAGGGTACCAGGGGCGAAATCCACACCTGAGCGTCCGGACACCGCATCACGGATCAAGAACTACGCCTGCTGCGCCACACCGGGCCCAGCTCCCAGGCCTCTGGCACCCCAGTGTAAGCGCCCACCCACCTTCTCCCCCGCCGCCTGTGGGCTGCAGTCCGCCCAGTGGCCAGCCCGAGACCCTCCCTGAAAGGCCAACGCAGGCAGGGACCCAGCACACCGGGAGCCCCCGGGGCTCCTCTCAGACCAGTCACGGGAGTCCAAATCCACGACCCAGACCAGAGCCGGAGGCTGCACCCTCCAGACGCTCTGACGGCGCCGAGGGCCCTGCAGTGCCCAGCCCAAGCGCCTGTCCAGCTCAGGCGTCCAGCGTGGCTGCCGCCCACTCCCATGAACAGCTTTAGGGAAAGGGAAGGGCTGGACACGGGTGAGCCCCCCAATGTCAGGGGGCAGAGGAAAGGCCGGGGCACCTGTTTAGGACAGCAGGGCTCAGCGCCCGCTCACCTGCACGCAGAAGCGGTGCTCGCGGGCTGGCTACGGGCCTTGGAGTGGGGAGCCCCAGCCCCGCCCCGCCCCGCCCCAGCCCGCCCAGCCCCGCCCAGCTGCTATGGTCCAACCAACCAGCAGCCGCTTCCTGCCGGGCCTCGCCCACACCCTCCCTGGGCTCGCCCGCCCCCAGCTGAGGGCAGACACTGAGCGTGGCCATGAACAAGCCCTCTATGACACCCGGGGTGGGGGGAAGCAAGGGTGTAGAGAGGCCACAGGGGCCACGGCCCTCCCCTAAAACGGGGCTGCTGGTCCCCCTTTGTGACTCTGGGGTAAGAGGGAAGGTGTCAGGGCCCCCCCACCCCCGTTACAAGCTCAAACACCATTTTTACATGAACACACTGGGAAGCGCGGACACCCCTTCACTCCCCGCGACCCTGAGCTGGCCACCCCAGGGGGCAGTGTCTAGCAGCCGGAGGGCGGGCACCCGGGGTGCCAATGAAGCCTCTGGCTTAGCCTCACCCCTGCCCCGTTGGGTTCCTGCACTTGCACTACTAGCAAGTGGCCTGCAGGGGGCGCCCGGGCCACTGCCACTGGGGCGTGAGCCCTGGAATATTCTAGGAAGGGAATAAGTGGGCTCAGCCTGGGCTCAGGCCATCCACCTGCGCGTCTCTCCTCTGCCTCCAGGGGGCGTGCCCGCCAGGGCCGGCAGGGGCGCAGGGCCTGTCCCCTGACCTCCTGGGCTTGGCGTTGTGGACCTGAGCATTCATTCACCTCAGAGCAGATTGTCAGCAGAGACACACGGGGCACATCCCCACAACCATCATGTTTAAAAAATAAAGATGAAGAATCTGAAGAGACTGGGGCAGGCACAGGGGGACCCCAAAACAGAGTGCCCCCGAGAGCCCCCTGCTCAGCCAAAAGAAACACCAGCATCAAAAAAGATATTTTAAGTTTAATACAAATTTTATACAAAGAAAATGTGAAAAAAATACTTCCATATGCTAAAAAGCAATTATGCTCACAGTAAGGCCAGCTAGGCTAGTTTTTTTTTTTTTTGTTTTTGACAACTGCAATGCACGAATCTTCTTCCTCTCTTGTCTTCTAATACTCCGTGTGGTTCTCTAACGTGGGCTACTAGCTGGGAGCTGTACAGTTCGCGATCCTCTCAACAACGAAGAGAAAGTAAACGAGACTAAAATGTACAACAGATGTACTGGAATGATATCGCATAAATTAATTTGCTCATATACATACATCACCTCTGGCTTTTTGTTCGCGCTTAATCATCTTACAGGACGTGGAAAATGGAGCGACCGCACGACGTAGTGTACAGGGCCGAGGGGCTGGCGCCGCCCCACGCGGCTTGTGTCATGCTCACGGAACAGGTTCAAGTCCCATCGGATCACTGAGACATACATGCTGCATCCCGGATCGCAGCATCGGCGTGCTCCGCCCCGAGCTCCTGCCCCAAGAAGCCAGGGCTGGGGGACCGAGCAGAGAGGGGGCGCGACGGGAACACAAGCAGCACCCCACCCCGCCCCCGCGGCTTGTTTCACTCGCTCTTCTGTAAACACGGACGTGCCTCGGTCTCCCCTTTCAGTAGGAGCCTCGACCCCGTTGTTCTGAGTCTCACAAAATAGACTTGCTGGCTCTGGCCCTCGGTCCGGAGCACTGGAGCAATGGCTTTCGTGAGATGTCGGTGCGGGATCTGGAGGGGGGAGCCATGGCTTGATGTGAGGGGGGCCCGCGACACTCAGAGCCCCTCGAGCTGCGGGGTTTGCACGGAGCACCCAGGACCGGTGCAGAGGATGCCCGCGGGACCGACCATCTCTGGTCTCCAACATCAAAACATTCCTTTCGTTGGTGGTTTTTTTTTTAAATCGCTTTTTCTTTTCTTTTTTATAAGTTAAAGTTGATACAAATATAAAAAGGGGGAGGAACTCTAGGGCCAATGGCGTCCATTGTTCATCATTTACATCCGAAGCGGAGGGGCCCCGCTGCCCCCGACCTGCTCAGGGCCAAGGGAAGGAAGCGATGCGGTAGTGTGGACCACCCTGGGCAGGGGTGCGGGGCACAGGCGAGCTGAGAGTGGGGGGGCTCCGCTGTGAAATGATGGGGGGCGTTCTTCCCTCTCCCCCTTCTTCACTCTCTCCTGCTGTCCTGGGGTTCCCACTCTGGGGCTGTGCCTGCCCCTAGTCCCAGAAGGCGTCGAGCCGCGACTCTGGGGGCAGGAGGCTCTTGGCACTGGGGGTGGCGTTGTGCTCGGCGCGGGCTGACGTTCGCTTCTCGCCGCCGCTCCAGCCACTGGACTTACTGCTCCGGGAGTGCTCATGGGGGGACAGGCGGGTGGGTCAGCACCCGAGTCGGGAGAGGTGCCTGCCCCGCCCATGCTCAAGCCGTGTCCCAGCTATAGGGTCAGCGGCGCTCTGTGTCTGCCTGGGTGGAACCAGGGGTGGTGGGAAACCCCACAGGAATCAAGATGCGTGAGGAAGGGGTGAGGTGGCTGGGGGACGTTCCCCCTCCACACCCCTCGCTATCCACAACCACACAACAGGGGCTGAGGCGCTGCCGTGCTCACAGCCAACCTGGGTTCGAGTCCAGCACCCAACACGGTTCCCTGAGCCTTCCATGAGTGCTCCTGCAGTGCAGAGCCACGTGGAGCCCAGACGATCCAGACAGAATTGGGCTTTTCCTTCCCTGGCTGGCCCTTGGCCCATCCGGTTTCCTTCTCTGGCCCCCAGCACCAACTCACCAGCACCCTCTGGGGTCCTGTGGACTCTGCTCCCCTATCTGACCTCTGACCCCAAGTGCTTTAGGTCAGGGGCGAAGTTCAACGCTCGAGTTCTCCACTGGTGTCCCCAAGCTCGGCCTGACGTCTGTCACAGATAACCTCCGCCCTCACTCCAGAACGGCCGCAAGGAGCAACTGCCAAGTCCCCCGAGGGGAGGGGAGGGAGGCTAGTGCCGAATGCAGCGGCCCTGAGGAGAGTGGGGCTGCTCTATTTGGGGCGCGCCAGCAACGCTGAGTCACGAGGTGCCGGGATCCAAGCACCCCCCATGCAGTGCTCCGCCCCTCAGCTAACCCCAGCCCACGCCTCTGCACGCCTGACCCACTCCCAAGCCTCACTCGCATCTCGGGGGTGAACCTGATAGCTCACACTTGTAACACACTTTTTCACCGAGAGAGGAAAAGCAAGACAGTCTGTGCATGAAAAGCGACTCAAGAGGAAGGTGGTGAGAGACCCGTGGGGGGGTCGGAGACGCGGAAGAGTAAAGACTCCAGCAACAAGAAGAGAAGACACCAACGAGAAGCCGCAGGCAGCTCGGCTCACGCCCGCGGGTTCAGGCCAGCAGCAGGGCCGAGGGGCGTCTCTCCGACAGGGGGCGCCACTGGCCTCCGGCCTGAGCTCCTGCCTCACCCAGGCCCCCAGCAGCCAAGCAGCGACTGCCCCGCCCGCAGCCCCCAGAGGAAAGTGCTGACAGTGAGATCAGCCACTTAAACCCTTTTGCACATTGCTGAGCACTGAAACAGACTACAGAGTCATTAGGCCAGGGACGGCCACTGCAGGGCGTCCTGCAGCTGCCTGGCCCAGCCCCTCCTTCACCGCCACCCCCCCTGCCCGCCACCACCCCTGCAGGCCCACAGTCCGCATGACCTTGAGTACCAGCCAAGGCCACCCCCGTGAGGCCGCGACAGCATCATTCACCCACCAGGGGGCGACAACATACCGGAGCCTTGGCTGGAGCCTAAGAGGAACGGAGGAGGGGCGTCTCCCTGGAACCAGAAAGGTCGAGGGTCTAGAAACACAAGAAGAGAAGGACTCAAGGCACAGGGACTGGGGGAGCTTCCGGGGGAAGCCGGGGACGCAGGGTGCACGGCACTGGCACGGCAACCCCCCAGCCGGCCAGGGTGACCCCAACCCCAGGCCGGCCAGGGTGACCCGAGTCTGTCTTCTAATTCTTAACTGAACACGCAGGAAAACAGCTCGGGTGCAAAGCGGCAGCCTAGTTCTGGAACATTCCCTGCCCATCGACCTTCTGCACCGCCTGCCTCCCAGCGTCCAGCCCCCAAAGAGAAAGCTGATGGCTTCAAGACTGGACCGACACACAAGACTGGACCGTTCTCCGTGCTCTGACTGGTGGGGCGGGGCGCTTCTCTTCCCTCAGCACACATTAAAGTGATGGCCACTGCGGACACTGTCCTCCCATCCGCCACACGCCCCGGACACCTGCAGGAGCTTTGCGCTCTCCAACGTGGCGGTCAGCGGTCACCTGACTATTTTGCATTTGATAAACAGAAATGAAATCAAACGACAAGCTCGAGGTTTGGGTGTGACGTCAGTCACAATCCCCAACCTGAGTCTTGGTGTGGCTGGTGGCTGCCGGTCGGCGTGAGAGCAGCCGACGACCCGCTCGCCCTGTCCTGGCCCCGCATCCACGAGCTGCGACAACACGCAGTCACGCCGCCTGGCTGTCAACGGCCTTGGCTGTCCCATCTTGAAGACAAACGTGCGGCTTTCAGGGCTGTGCCTAGACTGCCCACTCCCTACGCTGCCTGGCTGTGGCTAGACTGCCCACTCCTACGCTGCCTGGCTGTGGCTAGACTGTCCACTCCCTACGCTGCCTGGCTGTGGCTAGACTGTCCACTCCCTACGCTGCCTGGCTGTGGCTAGACTGCCCACTCCCTACGCTGCCTGGCTGTGGCTAGACTGCCCACTCCCCTACGCTGCCTGGCCCTGGGGTGTGGGTGTCTCTAGCCAAAGGTTCGAGGACAACTCACCGAACCGCTGTCCTTGCTCTTCTCGGCAGGCGCCTCCTTCTCTTTGGAGGTGCTGGCGGTGTCGGGGTGGCGGCCTGCGTGCTGCTGGCGCTGCCCCTGGGAAGATTTGCTGAGGGTCTCCCGTGCTCACCTCCGCGCCGCTTCCTGCTGAGGGGCAGTGGCTGGGGAGGAGGGAGGAGGCTCGGTCAAGTCGGGGCACCGCCACTGCCCAGAGGGGAGGCCGCTGCCCGTCCAGCCCCACCCAGGACACGGAGAATCAGTGGCCTGAGGCTAGAGACTTTCAAAGCCAACTTCCATGTTAAGCTTAAGGGGAATAGCTGGAACAAACTCCCCCAGGCCGGCTTCCTTCGAGGGAGGGGGAGTGGAAACTCACTCATGGGAAACAAAAACCCACAGAGGTGCGAGTCTGAGGAGACAGTCCCACTCTAGGGATTTGGGGGAGGATGGAGCAGAATGAGAGGAAGAGGCTGGTGGCACGCCGGGGTCGGGAAGGCGGTTCAGAGGCACAGGCCAGAACGTGGGGGCTCCAGGCCGAGCGCCAGCAGTGTAAGACCCGCTGGAAATTGCCAGGAATAATCCCCAAGCACTGAGCCCCTGAGCACCGCCAAGTGCGACCTGCAAATGGCTACACCGGTCATCTGGTTATACCAGTAACAGGGGCAGTGGGGCGCACCCCAGAAGCCGAGAGAGCAGAGTCTCTGCAGGGCTAGATTTGGGGGAGCGAGTCCAGCGGGGAGGGCCTTGCACGCGGCCAACCCGGGTTCGGTCCCCGGCATCCCAAAGGGTCCCCGAGCACCGCCAGGAGTAACTCCTGAGTGCAGAGCCAGGGGAACCCCTGAGCATGGTGGGGGGGAGGAAGGGGAGGCCATGAACGTAAGACACAAAGATGAAGAAATGGCTGCTCTGCGCCCGTGGCGAGGCAGGCGTGGCTCAGAGAACAGGCCGGGCGGCGCAGACACACCGCATCTTGCGTTATCCAGCCTCAGGGGCACGGTCAAGCCACAGCGTGCGACACCCCAGATGCCGCCACCCCACCCCTGTCAGTGTCTGTGGCTTTCTGGCACCAAATGGCCCGTGGACCCTCAAATCCTGGATCCCTGGACTTTAGAGCCGGGCAGACGGCAGCGAGGGCCCAGACCCCACCACTACCTGACTGGGGGTGGACAGGAGGGCCAGACCCCGCCGCTACCTGACTGGGGTGGACAGCGAGGGTCCAGACCCGGCCACTACCTGACTGGGGGCTGGACAGGAGGGCCAAGATCCGGCCACTATCTGACTGGGGGTGGACAGGAGGGCCCACTACCTGACTGGGGGGGTGGACAGGAGGGTCGAGATCCGGCCACTACCTGACTGGGGGGTGGACAGGAGGGCCCACTACCTGACTGGGGGTGGACAGGGAGGGCCGAGACCCCGCCGCTACCTGACTGGGGGTGGACAGGAGGGCCCAGACCCGCCCGCTACCTGACTGAGGGGTGGACAGGAGGGCGCAGACCCGCCGCTACCTGACTGGGGGTGGACAGGAGGGCCCAGACCCCGCCGCTACCTGACTGGGGGTGGACAGGAGGGCCCAGACCCCGCCGCTACCTGACTGGGGGGTGGACAGGAGGGCCCACTACCTGACTGGGGGGTGGACAGGAGGCCAGACCCACCGCTACCTGACTGGGGGGTGGACAGGAGGGCCAGACCCGCCGCTACCTGACTGGGGTGGACAGGAGGGCCAGACCCGCCGCTACCTGACTGGGGTGGACAGGAGGGCCGAGATCCGGCCACTATCTGACTGGGGGTGGACAGGAGGGCCCACTACCTGACTGGGGGGTGGACAGGAGGGCCGAGATCCGGCCACTACCTGACTGGGGGGTGGACAGGAGGGCCCACTACCTGACTGGGGGGTGGACAGGAGGGCAGAGACCCCGCCACTACCTGACTGGGGGGTGGACAGGAGGCGCAGACCCCGCCGCTACCTGACTGGGGGGGTGGACAGGGAGGGCCCAGGACCCCGCCGCTACCTGACTGGGGGTGGACAGGAGGGCCCACTACCTGACTGGGGGGTGGACAGGAGGCCAGACCCGCCGCTACCTGACTGGGGTGGACAGGAGGGCAGACCCGCCGCTACCTGACTGGGGGGGTGGACAGGAGGCCAGACCCGCCGCTACCTGACTGGGGGGTGGACAGGAGGGCTGAGACCCGGCCACTACCTGACTGGGGGGTGGACAGGAGGGCCAGACCCGCCGCTACCTGACTGGGGGTGGACAGCGAGGTCCGGACCCAGCCACTACCTGACTGGGGGCTGGACAGGAGGGCCGGATCCGGCCACTATCTGACTGGGGGGTGGACAGGAGGGCCCACTACCTGACTGGGGGGTGGACAGGAGGGCCGACCCCGCCGCTACCTGACTGGGGGTGGACAGGAGGGCCCAGACCCCGCTGCTACCTGACTGAGGGGTGGACAGGAGGCCCAGACCCCGCCGCTACCTGACTGGGGGGGTGGACAGGAGGGCCCAGACCCCGCCGCTACCTGACTGGGGGTGGACAGGAGGGCCCACTACCTGACTGGGGGTGGACAGGAGGCCAGACCCGCCGCTACCTGACTGGGGGTGGACAGGAGGGCGCAGAACCGCCGCTACCTGACTGGGGGTGGACAGGGAGGCCAGACCCCGCTACCTGACTGGGGGTGGACAGGAGAGCTGAGACCCGGCCACTACCTGACTGGGGGGGGTGGACAGGAGGGCTGAGACCCGGCCACTACCTGACTGGGGGGTGGACAGGAGGGCCAGACCCGCCGCTACCTGACTGGGGGTGGACAGCGAGGGTCCAGACCCAGCCACTACCTGACTGGGGGCTGGACAGGAGGGCCGAGATCCGCCACTATCTGACTGGGGGTGGACAGGAGGGCCCACTACCTGACTGGGGGTGGACAGGAGGGCCGAGACCCCGCCGCTACCTGACTGGGGGGTGGACAGGGAGGGCCCAGACCCGCTGCTACCTGACTGGGGGGTGGACAGGAGGGCCCAGCCGCCGCTACCTGACTGGGGGTGGACAGGAGGGCCCCACTACCTGACTGGGGGGTGGACAGGAGGCCAGACCCGCCGCTACCTGACTGGGGGGGTGGACAGGAGGGCCAGACCGCCGCTACCTGACTGGGGGGTGGACAGGAGGCCAGACCCGCCGCTACCTGACTGGGGGTGGACAGGAGAGCTGAGACCCGGCCACTACCTGACTGGGGGTGGACAGGAGGCCAGACCCGCCGCTACCTGACTGGGGGGTGGACAGCGAGGGTCCAGACCCAGCCACTACCTGACTGGGGGCTGGACAGGAGGGTCGAGATCCGGCCACTATCTGACTGGGGGGGTGGACAGGAGGGCCCACTACCTGACTGGGGGGTGGACAGGAGGGCCCAGACCCCGCCGCTACCTGACTGGGGTGGACAGGAGGGCCCAGACCCCGCCGCTACCTGACTGGGGGGTGGACAGGAGGCGCAGACCCCGCCGCTACCTGACTGGGGGTGGACAGGAGGGCGCAGACCCGGCCACTACCTGACTGGGGGTGGACAGGGAGGGCCGACCCGCCGCTACCTGACTGGGGGGGTGGACAGGAGGGCCGGGACCCGCCACTACCTGACTGGGGGTGGACAGGAGGCCAGACCCGCCGCTACCTGACTGGGGGTGGACAGGAGGGCCGGAGACCCGCCACTACCTGACTGGGGGTGGACAGGAGGGCCAGACCCACCGCTACCTGACTGGGGGGTGGACAGGAGGGCCGAGACCGGCCACTACCTGACTGGGGGTGGACAGGAGGCCAGACCCTGCCGCTACCGACTGGGGGGTGGACAGGAGGCCAGACCCGCCGCTACCTGACTGGGGGGTGGACAGGAGGCCAGACCCGCCGCTACCTGACTGGGGTGGACAGGAGGCCAAACCCGCCGCTACCTGACTGGGGGTGGACAGGAGGCCAGACCCGCCGCTACCTGACTGGGGGTGGACAGGAGGGCCCACTACCTGACTGGGGGTGGACAGGAGGGCCCACTACCTGACTGGGGGGTGGACAGGAGGCCAGACCCCGCCGCTACCTGACTGGGGGGTGGACAGGAGGCCAGACCCGCCGCTACCTGACTGGGTGCAGGACTTCATGTGCTCGGGCCAGTGGGCCTGCTGGCAGGGGTAGTCGCAGTAGCTGGTGTTCCAGCAGCAGTAGAAGATGGCCTCCTTCCGGCAGTGCGCCCCACTCACTGCTTCTTCTTGGTCTCGTCCACCGCCTGCTGCTTCTCCAGCTCCAGCTGCTTCTTCACCTCAGCGATGAGCCGGTCCCGCTCCTGCTCCAGGCTCTGGCGCATCTCTGCCATGGTCAGCTCTGGCGGGAAGGAAGCGGAGTGTCCGGCAGCCGCCCGCCTGTGGGGCCTCCTGCACGCCGCCCCGAGCCCCCCGTCCGTGAAACTGGGGCCCCGAGGGCTGCTCCGCACTCAAGGCAGGGGCTCGGTCAGCGAGCTCTGGGCAAGGGAGTAGCCCCAAGCACCCAGCCCGGTGTGACCCTCCCCACTGTGCCCCCAAAACAAGACCAGGAGGGGCCCCAATGAAGCTACAGGACACTAAGGCAAGTCCTTCAAGAACGTCCAGGACTCACCTCCCAGACTCGCCGTGACCTGAGCACTGAGACAAGCCTTTGCTCGGCTTGACCCACCCCCATAGGCTCAGGCTGACCCACCCTCCTACAGCACCTCGGACCTCGAGGACCCGAGAGCCGGCTGCTGCTCTCAGGTGAGACAGAGCCGACGTGCCTCCAACGAGGCGCTGCTGGGCTCACCATAAACCCTGCGAGCGCCCGGACAGCCTTGCTGGCTCCTTGGCCACCGGCTCAAGGCACAGGAGCTGCTGCTGGAGAAGGGAAACAAGGGTCCCAGCACCCGAGCAACCCCTCCCGCTCCCCCGACCACAGGCCCCCGCGGGCCTCACCCAAGTTGTGTCTCATCTCTGAGAGCTCCTGCTGGTGCAGCCACTGCAGCTTCTCGATCTCGATCCTCAGCCGGCGGATCTGAAAGGGCAAAGGGCAAAGGGCCTCAGTGGGCCTTGCGCTGAGTCCCGGGGAGTGAGCCAGGGAGCAGAGCAGGGGTGGGCACCACAGGTAGCCCCCCAGTCCCAAGGACCCTAAAACAAGAGGCCCCAGCAGGCAGCAGGTTCCCCATGATGGGTAATGTGCTCTGGATGGGCAGTGGGGAAGGCACTCGCCTGGCAATGCTGACCCCAGCTCCATCCCGGGCACGGCTGGGAGCGACCCCGAGCACAGAGCTGGGAGTACCTTCAGGCACAGGCGGGCGTGACCCGTCAAGCAAAATGACGACAATGATGATGACCGACATGAGTAAGGCTGGGCAAGGACCTAAACTCAAGCCGAGACAGCTTCCTGCCATATTCTAGGTGGGGTCCAGAGCTTTCAGCGGCAACTCCACACAGCTCTGAAAACCAGAGGGTGTTTCTGGACAGGAGGTGTGAAACATCCCCAATCCGGAGGGTGAGACTCCGCACAGCTGCTCCCCTGGGGCCACGCCGCCCGCCACTTGACAAGATGACACTAGAGTGGTCACAGGCGCCAAGGCTGCTCCTGACCCTCCTGGATACTGGGGTCGCCCCCAGAGAATGAGGGGCACAGGCAGCTTCAGTCTCGGCAGAGCCTAAAGAACACAGGAGGGCACGTGCCTGGGGACGGGCGCCTCCGAGCCTCGCGCCTACTGGAAACATGTGGGAGCTGGGGAGGCACCCGTACCTGGCAGCGTACCCCACGCTCCCGGGTACACCCTCAACCTCAGCACCACCTGGTGAGTCCCAACACCTTCGGGCCGAACCATCAGGTCCACACAGCTGAGCCAGTATGGAGGAAAGGGTTACCCAGTCCCCAAACACTGCTGGACACACGTGACCCCAGAACAATGGGTCACAGCTGACCGTCTGGCACATACAGGGAAGGAACTCACTCCCATGCCAATATTCTAAATGAACGAGAACAAAGAATAAAACACGGCAGCAGACGGGGGCAGCCCCAGCCTCACATGTTTCTATCAGGGTGAAGCCTGAGCAGGTCGCCTTCTAGAACATTCCCCTCTTCTTCACAGCTCATCAGCGGTCATAGCAGTGCCCAGGAGTCTTGGCTCTTCACCACCATGGACTCCCCCAACCTGGAACCTTAGCACTGCCCAGTCCATTGGCCACCCCAGCATCTGGCCTCCACAGATGTCCAGGGAGGTTGTTCCTAACACGGCCATCACCACAGTAGCCCCGAGGTGGCCACACAACGTCAGAGACTCAGGACAGACCCAGCCCATAGCACTGGCCCCCACATGTCCGTATGTCGGGAAAGACCAACGGGTCCATTTTGCCAGGAGCGGCAAGACAGGATCCAGGTCCACCAGTGGCTAACACAAGCACTGGACACAGTCGTGGCGCACCTTGGGGCTGGAAAAATAAATACCACGCCCACCCGCTGGACAGTGGTGGGACCCTGTCCTGCGACGCCCAGAGAGAAGCTGCCGTGGGCACTCTCTAAAGGGGGTCGGGAAAACGCTCAGCAAAGCCAAGGAAGGCGGCAGCGCTGACCTCGGCGATGGTGCTCCCGGTAGTGTTTTTGGATAGATCGTTGTAAATCTCCGTCATCGTGCCCTTGATGGCATCCATCATCTGCAAGAGAAAAGAGACACCGTCAGGCCTCCCAGAAGGCCTGGGGCCCAACTCCCACCACGAGAAATTAAGACAGTTGGTCCCCGCTTCCAGAATCATCAACGCTGTAAGTCGATTCAAAGGAAAAGGTTAAGCAAAATCTATCAAATCCACGCTCACAGGGCGGCAAGAGAGACGACCAAGAACAACAAGGAAGGTGTCCAGGCCTGTCTTCCAGCCTAAATGTTATGAACTTGGAGCACTGGCTTGCGAACAACTCAGAAAACCTGAGGCCGGAGCCATAGCACAGCGGGGACGGCGTTTGCCTTGCACGCGGTGCACTGATCCTCCGAGCACTGCCAGGAGTAATTCCTGAGCACAGAGCCAGGAGTAACCCCTGAGCATCTCCAGGTCGCCCCCACCCCACAGAAAAGAAAAGGAAAGCAAGCATCCCTCCGTGACCCCACGAAAGCCTGCGAGGTCACCGAGGGGTCCCTGGCCCGCCGGTACTCACTTTGCTCGTGTACTTGGCGATGTCTCGCGGCGACGTCGGCAGAGGCTGTGGCGATGGGCAGGTCGGCACTGACCGAAGAGGCCAAGGTGCTGGTGCCCCGAGCTGGTGACCAGGGATGATGGCTGAGTGCTGGTCACCAGGGTGATGGTGGAGGTGGACGGGCTCTGCGTGATCTCCTTCTGCTGGACAGCTAGGGGAGGCAAGAGGCGCCCTCAGCCCACTGCAGGGGGAAGGGCCGGCCCAGCTCAAAGCCCGCGGGCCGAGGAGAGCCGAGCACAGCCAGCCCAGTATCCTGTCTACCTCCGGGCACAGAGCACCCCCTCAGAGGTCTACACCAGGCTCCGCCATGCCCGGCACAAACCCTATCGACACTCACATGGGGTCTGCCACCCCGATGCTGGCCCCACACCCGGTTCCCGCAATTCCAGACACACCTGAAAATAGGATGTGTCTTCCGGTCTCTTAGGGGAGCACAGGCACCTCAGCAAACCCAAAGGGGGCTCCCATGACCCCACCCCCTTCCCCACTTCTAACCCCCTCTTTCAACTTTTTCTAGCTCACCCCAATCTTCTCACTGACACACCCAGTCTCATTCTGGAAGACGGATGCAAGGGCTGGAGCACAGGCTTTGTTCCTGGCACCACGAGGTCTCCCAGCACTGCTGACTGATAAGCCTGGCCCCAGAGCACTGGGCCTGAACGCAGGGCTTAGCCCAGAATAAGCTGAAACACCAGGCCTCCTCCCTGTACAAACCGGAGCTGACCTAAGGTCATGGCTGAGTTTTCCTGGCCCCCCGTTCCCAGTCAGCTTTGATTGCCTCTGGGAACAGATAACTATTATCAGTGCCAGCGCTTAAACTTCTCTCTGGGGAAGACTCCTAATGTGTGAGCAGGCTAGGACATGAAAAGAGATTCACCATCAGCTGGCTCCCCAGAAGTGAGGCTGATGGCCCCTCCCTGGCCCTGCCTGGCTGACCAGTCCTGGTCTCCCCCTGCCAGTCTTGCCAGGGTCTCGCTGCAGGCAAGTTCTGGCTTCCTTTGAGTCTCACAGTGCTCTCAGAGAGCTCCAAAGACCAGGGGCCACTGGCTGCGTGTGAGGGTCAGGCAAAGGGGTGATCCAGAAGCAGGATTTTCTGAGAAACAAGAGCCATGGCACGTTTCCCAGAGCTGTCCTGGGACCCCCCCCCCCACTCCTCCCCATCTCTGGCTTGTCCCCTTCCCTAGAGGGAGACCCCCGACACAGCTGGGGGAGGCCTCACCCCCAACTGCAGCCACTGTTTACTGAGGCCGAGACACCTGTCAGAGGGAAATCCCACGGTAGTACACTGGCTGCTCACTTCCTGCTCTGCACGCCTCCCAAACTCATGCTAAGACATCTGAGCACACACACGGGAACAACGACCGTGTTCAGGTGCAGCCCCGCTCACACCGACTGGAAGCAGCCTGTGCTCGTCAGAGGGGGAGCACTTGAAAGAAAGACGGGAATACTACGCAGCCGTCTACAAGGATAGAGCAGTACAAAGTTCTGACAAGGAGAGTTCTCCAAATCATGCGGGTGGTGGGGGAAGGCAAGCATGGTACCAATTCTAATGCTTAAAAAAAAGGAAAAGGAAGTCATCACCTTTTTCTTAATGGCATCATATATACGTATATATAGCTATATATGCATACATGCATTAAACGTGTGTGCACGTGTCACCGTGGCAGCTAGGAAAGGCAGAAGCAGGGAGCGGGCAAGCCCACTGGGACTCGGACTTGTGTCGAAGCATCTTGCCCCCTTTCGAAGGACAATCTAGGCCTAGACGGTTCAGTCAATGACAGTAATTTTTATGACAAATTTTTGTAAAAGTAAAATCCTCCAGTTGCCAAAGCGATTTTCAAGAAAAAAGAAAAAAAAAAAAAAAAAAAACAAACAGAAGGTGTCGGAGGCCTTTGGGATACGGTGGCCGGAAAGTAAACGGGAACTGAAAAATAAAAAAAATGCGGTAACAATGGTCTGTTTTCTCTGGAGCGGGGGGGGGCGGGCGGATACCTTTGACAGCCTGTCTGGTCTGGTATCTCGTCCCCTGGGAAGACAAAGGCGGCTGCGGCGGCGGCTGCGGCTGCTGCTGACGCTGTATCTTCTGCATGTGCCACTTTTGGGAGGACGTTTGAAACTTACTTGCTGAGTTCCACACGACCCGCTGCACGGCGGGGCAGTGTCCTTCGGCAAGAGCGGCCTCTGCTTTTTCACCGGGCTCCCGTGGCGGCGGCGGCCGGGCCGTGGACGTGGACGTGCTGGTGGTGACGGTGACACCAGCCGTGGGCGTTTGGGAGGCAGAGCGGGGTGAGGACGGGGCGTGTCCGGGGCGACAGGCTGCCCGCCGTGGACGGCGGTGCTTTAGCCACGACTAGAACCCATGCAGGAAACAGAACAGGAAACCGGGTTGGACTCGGTCCCGGTGCGGGGGCCTGTTAGGCAGCCTGCCGGGAGGCACAGGCGGTGCCAACAGCCCGCGAGGGACCCGCTACCACCCCGCACCCCCACGGCTGTCGGGAGCATCCTGCACTTCAGGGCGTGGCTGCTCCTCTCCCGAGACCCCCCTGCAGCTGCCCAGGGCAGTGAAGCCAGGCTCCTGGGGAGGCGGGATGTGGGCAGAAGGGGGAGTTTGTCCCACTGTGAGACCCCTGCCGGCCCAAGCACCGGCCATGGCCCCCTGCCCGCCCCTGTGAGGGCAGACTGACGCTGAAGTGACCCTGGAAGGGGCCACCAGAGGGCGAGTCCCTCAAAGGGGGCAGCTGACTCCTGCCTTCAAGACAGCCACTGCTGGTGCCCAGGGAGGGCCAGGGTCCGGCCTCACCAGACTGCAGGTCCACTCAGACCTGTGGCAGAGCAGCCAGAGCCAGAGCGTAAGAGGAAAACTTTGGCTTAGGGGCGGAGCAATAGTCCAGTAGGTAGGGCTTTGCACGAGGCCGGCCACGCTGGCCCGGGTTCGATCCCCGGCATCCCATATGGTCCCCCGAGCACCGCCAGGAGTAATTCCTGAGCACAGAGCCAGGAGAAACCCCTGAGCATCGCTGGGGTGACCCAAAAAACCAAAAAAAAACTTTGGCTTAGGAACCTTGAAGGCATGTGCCCCGGAGAACCGGTTGGACGGCTCACCGCCCCCAAACCAAGTAAGATGAAAGCACCCCCAGAGCATAAACCATCCATTTGGTCTCTCCCGAATTCACCCACGACACGGCCTCAGGGGTGGAGAGTGGGGGGCAGTCTGGGCTCCAATTCCTGACATTTATCCAGAAACATTTGTCAGTGCAAATCCCAAGACTGAGGCAACGGACTTAACAGTGAATGTCAGGGACTCGGGGCCAGGGTCAGGTGTGGGGTGGGGACCCTCAGGCAAAGGGGGGTTCACGGCAGCCAAGAGGGAGCCAGACAGGAGCACGTGGTCAGCGAGGGCAGAAGCGGCTGCAGGTGGGTGAGATCAGGAGCTCTGAGCACAGAAGGGGGTGACCGTGTGGGGACTCAGAAAAAGGGAGTGGGGACCCGTAGGAGGCCCCAGCCACTGAGGGGTGAGGGCCGGCCACCGACATGAAACATGGGCCCAGGCCAGCCTCCAGGTGAGGCAAAAGGCCCGGCAGCCAATTCCCTTCTCGGGGTGACCCAGGACGGGCGCTGCAGACGGAGCCCCCTGAAGTGTGCTCGGGGACATCTGCTGACGCTCCTGAGTGGGGGGACTGTGGCTGTCACTTCCTTGGTCCTCGAGCTCCTGGCGAGACAGGACAGGGGGCAAGAAGGGGGTTCATCCCACCGTGGGACCCCTGCCCACCCCGTGAGGACAGTGACACTGAAGCTGACGCTGTATGAGCCCGGCAGAAGGGCAAGGCCCCGTGGCAGGATTTGAGCCCTCGGAAAGTACCTTCAAATGCCCCCTGCCAAGGGACCCCTCAAAGTACCCTCTATTAGGCAAAGGGGTGTTGGGCCCTACCTAGTGATGCTCAGGGGTTCCTCCTGGCTCTGCACTCAGGAATTACTCCTGGCGGTGCTCGGGGGACCCTCTGGGGTGCCGGGGATAGAAGCTGAGTTGGCCATATAAAAAGTGCCCGACTCACTGTACATTCTTCTGACCCTCAATACCCGATGCTCTTGATTGACTCGTCCAGATCACCCCTTCCACAGGCAAATGCAAGCCCTACTTTCTGACGGTTTGATCAGGGGAAGAAGAACGACAACGAATTGTTTGTCCCAGAAATTTTTTTTTCTCTTTGGGTCACACACTGAAATATTCAGGGGTTACTCCTGGCTCTGCACTCAGAAAATACTCCTACCAGTGCTCAGGGACGATATGGGATGCCAGGGATCGAACCCAGGTTGGCCATGTGCAAGGCAAATGCCCTCCCCGCTGTACCATCGCCCGGCCCCCAAAATGGGCAACTTTCTTGAAGCATGTCAGAAGCCAAGACAGCAAATGACAGTGACAAAGTCCAGGCGTGGTAGCCCGACGTCACAGGGTAAGCGACTCTACGACGTCACAGGGTAAGGAACCTACAACGTCACGGGGTAAGTGACTCTACGAAGTCACGGGGTAAGCGACCCTACGACATGGATCTGATCGCCAGCAGCCCATATGGTTCCCGAGCACTGCCAGGAGTGATTCCTGAGTGCAGAGTCAGGAGTAACCCCTGAGCATTTCTGGGTGTGACCCAAAAAGCAAAAAAAAAATAAATAAATGGAAGGAGGGAGGGGAGGGAGGGAGGGAGGGAGGGGGAGGGAAGGAGGGAGGGAGGGAGGGAGGGAGGAAGGGAGGAAGGAAGGAAAGAGGGAGGGAGGGAGGGAGGGGAGGGAAGAAGGAAGGGAAGGAGAGAGGAAGGGAGGGAGGGAGGGAGGAAGGAAGGAAGGAAGGAAAGGAAGGAAGGAAGGAAGGAAGGAAGGAAGGAAGGAAGGAAGGAAGGAAGGAAGGAAGGAAGGAAGGAAGGAAGGAAGGAAGGAAGGAAGGAAAAGAAGGAAGGAAGGAAGGAAGGAAGGAAGGAAGGAAGGAAGGAAGGAAGGAAGGAAGGAAGGAAGGAAGGAAGGAAGGAAAGGAAGGAAGGAAGGAAGGAAGGAAGGAAGGAAGGAAGGGAAGGAAAAAAATTTTTTTAAAAAATTCGTCTCCAGAGCCAGTCAGACAGTCCAACTGAGACAGGCTTTACTGTGCCCGGGGCCTCCCCGTCAGAAGGCGCCGCCTGAACTCTGCCCTGCTGGCCCCGAGTCGCTCACAGCTGCGATCTCCAGCTTGCTGTCAGGCAACCTTTCCCCTGGGCCCACGTGAATCCTCAGGATCGACTTGGACATGTTGGATTCTCCTCCACTCCATTTGCCAAACCGAGTGAAACAAGTGCTGACTGCTTGCTTGGGGAAGACGCCCTTCCAATCCCCGAGCCCTTCCTTTCCAGAGTGCTGTGAGCGTGCAAGAGAATGTGGCAGGTGGCCGAGCTGGCTGAGCCTGCAACTGCTGCAAAGGCTGAGGGCCTTGGCATCAACTGGGGGTGGGGGTGGGGGTGGGGGTGGGTTTCTTGCCCCAACCCGGATTTATTTAACTGCCCCAGGGGTGGGGGGTTGAGGGACAGCTAAAACACTCCCATGCACCAGGAATGATCCAGCTCACGATGTCAGGTGTCAGGAGAGACAAACCCCAAACTCACATCAAGTGAAACCCAAACGTGGCGGAATATACCGACTCAGAGACAAGGCATGTGATGTCCCACACCACCCCCAACCTCCAGTGCTCCCCAAAACCCCAAACACCCCCACAAAGGGTCTTCCATTCTAGTAAGAAAATACCCCTGGACGGGGGCCAGAGCGACAGCACAGTGGGGAGGGTGTTTGCCTTGCACGTGGCCAACCCGAGTTTGATCCCCGGCATCCCATAGGGTCCCCACGCACCACCAGGAGTAATTCCTGAGTGCAGTGGCAGAAGTAACCCCTAACCATTGTCGGGTGTGACCCAAAAGAAAAAAAAAACCCTGGAGGCAGGTGCCTGGTGCAGAACAGAGAGGCCAGCGTGACCTCAGGGCTGAGAGCTTACAGCAGGGGCAGCAAAGGCCGCACGTGTCTTGGCCACCAAAGGCTCCAGCTGATAATTCTGCTTTCGAGGGCACCAAGCAGTCAAGGCGGAACAGCCCCCGAACCTGTCCTGCAATGAGCCAGTGGCCCAGCCCTGGGACTACCAGGGGGGCCCACGACCTGCGGTCGAGGCCAAGAGGCAAGGCGAGACCCTACACCGAAGCAGGCCACGGGAAGCCACGCCGCCACTTACCATCCTGCGTGGGAGATGGCTCTTTGGGGTCCTTCTTATTTTTCCGACCCTCCCGCCCAGAATGGTCTTCTCCTAGGTCTATGACAAGTTCGCTCTCCGAATCGGAGTCCAGACCCAAATGCACAGTGGCAGAATCCGTCTCATCTTTTCCCTTCAGTTTGTCCTTTGGAGGGTGGGGTGACGGTTTGGATTTTTCTGGAAAATCCTTCTCGGGGCTGGGGGCTGGCCTTTTCCTTGACCGGGTCCACGTCTGCCTTCTCGCTGGCTGGCGGCGCTTTTCAGCTCTTCTTTCGTCTCCCGGGGTTGGCCAGTTTGGGCTTTTTTTTGACGGCAGACGGCTCCTTGTCCATCCGACTGGCCTCTTTGTCTTCGTTCTCTTCCGGCTCGTTCTTTGACTTCTCGGTCGTCACTGGCGTACTCACTATCGCTACTGTCGGACTTCTCCGAGTCCTCGGAATCACTGTGCTCCACGGCCGTGTAAACATCTTCCGAGATTTCATTTATGCCTACATTTAAAAAGAAAACCCAGCATGTGGCGTAGTCACAAAACACAGAGCAGGAACCAAGCACGCAAGCATTTTTTTTTCCATGCCAACTGCTAGAATCAAAAAAACAAACCAAAAACCCACTGCAAAATGGTATCACACTGTCCCGGTGGGCTATGAAACCTCAACACTGCAAGTGGCCACCCTGGACCAAATGGAACTTGGGACAGGAAAAGACTTCGGTGACTGACATTCAGAAAAACCTGGACACCAACCACGGCCACCTTCAGAGGACCGGGAGGGCAACTGGGCCAACACTGACGACCAATCAGAACACGACCGGATTAGCGGGATGCAGGGAAAGCCACAGGAGCCGTTAACACGGACCCACTGTCCAGACTGAAAGAAGAGGCCCAGAGCATCACCCGTCTGAGGACACACAAAGCAAACCCAGGCAGAAGCCCAGGCCCCTGCGGCTTCCGAAACATCGCCTCCATTACGTCTCTAGGCTCCAGAGAAGCAAGCCAAAGCTTCAAGAGAGAGGCCGCACACTACAGCCTGCCGCCTGCTCTGGCGGCACACAGTCTCGGGCAGCAGCAGTGGTTTGCGACAGGGCATTTTCTGCCCTTTCTATTAAAAATGGGTGGTTTATGGCCCGATCCACAAGTCAGGAAATTTTACATGGAGATCAATGTGGACGGAGAGGCTGACACAGAGAGGGCAAGCAGTGACCTTCTGAGGCACACACCCTCGAGACCATGGTGATGGCGGCCCCCGACCCTGGGCCCGGGACCGTCGGAGCAAGGGCGCACCCCTGCACGCCAATGTCTGACGTGATAGTCTATTTCGTGGGGTCAGGAGTGTCTCTATTTCTATGACTCAAAAAAAAAAAAAAAGAAGGAAACAAACTAGCCAGAACTCAGATACCAAAGTGAGTGAAAGCGTATTTCTCACTCTGGCTCATCTCCGTGCCGGGAATGCAGCCATCAGGGTCTGGTAAACAATTCTGCACTCCACAATTATTTTCAGACCAGGCCGGCCCTTCCCTCGACACCACCAAGAGGGTACACAGCCTCACCCGGTCTCCCGGCTGCACCTGGCCCTGCCCCACATCAGGGTTTGTCGGACCCAACAAATGCAAGTCACCAAAAAACCCAACCAGAAAAGGCTGCCTGCGTCCCAGGGCCAGCGCCACTGACAGTCCAACACGAGACAGCAAGACCGGCCACTGACAGAAGACACATCCTATAAACCCTGTTCTTGCTCCTCCACTTCCACGACTGTGGGCTCTGAACAAGTGAGTCCCTCTCTGAGCCTCAGTTTCCATAAAAGGAGGCGAACCGGGCCGGAGCGATAGCCCAGCGGGTAGGGCGTTTGCCTTGCCGCGCGGCCGGCCTGTGTCGGCCCGGGTTCGATCCCCAGCATCCCATATGGTCCCCCCGAGCTCCGCCAGGAGTAATTCCTGAGTGCAGAGCCAGGAGAAACCCCCTGAGCATTGCCAGGTGTGACCCAAAAAAAAAAAAGAGACGAACCGCAGCCCCCCCCCCCCACCCTGCGCACCCACTCTCAGGGAATCAAGCACAGCGTCATTAGCTTCGTGCAGGGAGAAGGAGCCTGTTCCCCACTAAGACACATAGTAAAGTTCTCTTAAAGCCAAGGCGCAACAAGCCATTAGTTACGTGGAAGGACCCATGCAGGACATCAGGCTGGCCTGCAAAGCTTCCTCCGAGCCCCTCGCTGTCTGAGCTAAACAGGAAACCCAACAAAGCAATTCTCTTCCGAAGACCCCAATAACTCCCAAGATCCTGCTCATCTGCAGGCCCCAAACACCCCAGACCCGACACTTCCCTTGGGAGTGGTCTCCCTGCGACCAGCCGGCCCCACTTAACTTATCAAGGCTTTATTCCCAACCCCAACTGATATTCCAGAACATCTGAGAAAGCGCAGATTCGTCAACGACACCTTCCTGCCCGCAAGAGTTTCCAGTCTGCCTAGGAGGAACGGCCCCAGCACAAACTCTCAAACTCTGGATGTTAGGGAGCAATGCAGACCCCAGGGAAGCGGGCAGCCAGAGAGGGCAGCCAGGAGCCTTCCTGGAGGAGGTGGCACCTGAGCTCGGCCTCGGGGGCAGGATTCGGGAAGAGCAACAAGAAGGAAAGAAGGCAAAGGACTCAGGGCAGGACGCGGCTGCCAGGCGGGGCACAGTGCGGTCCGCGGGCAAGGCGTAGTGCTACACACACCGGCCCCGGGACCAAGAGGAAGCCCAGAGCTGAAGTCCCGGGGCGGGGGCATCCTCCCACCAAGCCTCGGTGGAGAAACAACGCTGAGGCCTACAAGGGGCTCCCGGCCCAGGACTAGCCAATCTGACACTTCAGGAGAGGCGCCAACGTGGCGACGAAGATTCGTGTGAGGGGTGGGGAGTCTCCCCGCAAACGCACCCAGCTGTGCCTTGCAGCTCTCGATGGTCTTGTCGAGATTCAGCTGGAAGCGGCTCCGGATCTGCCGCTTGGGGGAGGCGAGCGGGAGGGGAGCGGCCTGTTGTACCGACTCGCTCAGCTCCTTCAGGGTCCATCTCGGCCTTGCTGCGATCTGGAAGACACACATGGCACCGAGAGTGAGAGCCGGCTTGGGAGTGGCGGGGGCGCGGGCTGTGGGGCCACTCCCAGAAGACATGAGTGGGAAGCCACAGAGGCGGGGGCTTCTGTCGTTTGTGCCACAGGCTCACTGGACACCAGAGCCCCGAGGGACATACTCCAGGTGTCCTAACAACCGTCCAGCTGCTCTCAACACTGGACAACACCGGACACACCCCTGGGCCACAGTAGTCAGGCATTTGCATGGGTTTTGTTTGGGCGCCACAAACAAATACCAAGCTCTGGGCATCTCTGCCCAGGCTCTGTGCAGATGCTCAGGAGATGCTCAGGAATTAGTCCTGACTGGTGCTCAGCTACATGACTCTCTAAGGACTCAGCAGGGCAGACCTTTCAAAGTCAAGGGGCCAGAGCGATAGTACAGTGGGGAGTGCGTTTGCCTTGCATATGATCAACCCAGGTTCGATCCCTGGCATCCCATGATTCCCAAAGCCTGCCAGGAGTAATTCGGAGTGCAGGACCAGGAGTAACCCCTGAACTTAGCTCTTGGTGTATCACCCCCTCACCTCACCCCACCCCCAAAATAAAAAACCATGGACCAAAACCAAAGTCAGAAACCAGAGCCATGTGTTCTGACTCCAGCCAGGCCACCAGTGGGCGCACCCCGGTTACCGACTGACGTCCCTGCGTCAGGGTTTCTCCCAGCCCTGCGGCGGTGCCAGGGAAGCAATCCAGAAGCAGCCTTGGTGCCAATTCCGACTGTCCCGCCCTCAGGAAGACACTTCACTGTCCACGGAGAGCCACTATGAGAACAAAGCACCCGCGGCGAGGAACGAGGCCCCCACCCCCTGCCTTCCGTTCTGGTGGGAGGCGAGACATCAGAAGCCCTGCAGAGGGCGCCATGGCCCAGGCTCTGAGGGCGCCCACAGCACGTGGCCTCACCCCCTAAGACCCCACGTCTACGAGCTGGTCCTGAGGAGGTTCTTAGGTGGGCGGAAGGCTCTTCACGGGGACCCGGGAGCCACATGAATGGAGTCCGCCAGCCCAGGGCAGAATCTAGAAGGACTGGCCGGGCCCCCCGGGAGTAGAACAAACCCAGGCCCTGAACTCAGGCTGAGCGCACAGACACTGCACAGACACACAGACTCTGTGCAGAGACACACAGACACTCAGACGCCAGGGGTGGCCTCCACCCGGAGCTATTACCTCATCAACACTCACTACTGGGTGTGCGTGCTTCATACATAAGCACCTACACGCCTATGAGCGCTAAACGGGTACGGATTTACACGCCTGAATGCGAGGGCAGGGCAGACTGTCGGTTAGGGCCGCCCTGCAGGAGGACACGAGGCCCCAGGAGTCGCCCTCCCTCGCTCTGTTCTCACTTCGGCTTCGTCTACCGAACCTTCCAAGAGTTCTGTGTTCTGGACCACGCCCGAGAGAACAGCCCGTCCGCAGAAAGGCTCCCAGCCTCACTGAGAGCTGAGAGCTGCCAACTGACCCAGGTTGAGGTTCAGGATGCTGCCCGTCGTGGCCGCTTTGTCCGTCTTTGTGGTGATCGGCGTCGGCATGCGGCGAAAGGTTTCGGGCTGCCCGACAGACTCCCTGCTTGGCCCGTCTTCGTGGGCGCCGGGAAGCTGGAAGAGGCACAGGAAGCGTTAGCAAGGCAAGGCTGAGGAGTGGCGCACACGCGCAAGGTGCAGGTGCAGGGCCCAGAGCGAGGCGCAGGGGCCACAGCGGAGTGGAGCAGCCTGGACGGGGCTTCCTTCTAGAATGTTCTCCCAGGGGTGAGGGACACCCAAGTCTTCGCAATGTTACGCCAAGGGGCCTTAAACCCAATAGTCAGAGTCTCCGGTTAGTCTGCCAAACACTAAAGCTAAAGCTCAACAGATCGGCCACGCGCCAATGAAACAGTTCTGGCCCCTTCACGGGTGTGACTCTCAGTAACAAGTGATTCAACTGACCCCGGTACCGGGCAGATGCAGGGGGCGAGGTCAGATCACTGCAAATGGCATGTGCCACCCATCTGTGGGTGCCAGGAGCCACCCCACACAGCTCCGCACCTACCGGGAGCCACGGCAACCCCGGAGTTCAGGGCATCCCAGTTGGAAGGTTCAGCCAAGCTCAGCACCAGACAGAGTGAGGGGGTTATTGTAAGGGATGCCCCGCCTTACTGTGGATCAGACTCTCACAGGAGGCGCAGAGGAAGCTGGCCCCTGTGCCCACTGTGCCGCCAAGGCACCAGAACAGCAGACCTGTCCACACTCCTGTCCTCCCAGCAAGACACAGCAGGAGTCAGAGCAGGAGGACAGCAGGGAAGGCATTTGCCGGGCACACGGGACGACCCAGGCTTGAGCCCCGTCATCTTATATGGTCCCACAAGCTGGTCAAGTGATTCCTGAGCACCCCAGGTGTGGCCCTCAAAACAAGACCCTGGAGCCAGGACAGCATCCAGAAGGCAGTCCAGGCCCTCGGAGAGCTGCTGCAGGAACGCGGAACATCCTCAGGCGTTTGGTGGCAACAGCCTCAGTTTCCTCACTTGCCATACAGTGGCGTGCGTGCGTGTGTGCACATGCTGTGCACATACGTTAGGTGCAACAGCTCAATGGTGTGTTCAAGGGGGTTGGGGAGCCCTTCAGTGGATCTCAGCAGCCAGTCAGCAGTTCTGTGCTAGGGTGTGGGGGCGTGGCACTCAGGGCTAAGGGTGCTCCGGGGGCCTCCAGCGGGGCACCCAGCGCTGCTCGGGAAACACACCGAACCTCCGTCAACTGCATGTAAGGCGGAGACTTAACCCCTGGACCCGCTGGCCTGGCGCCGCAGCTCTTCGATAACGGAACCAAGTAGGGAAACCTCAGCAGACAGGAGAGAAGCGAATTCGAGCCAAGACGGGAGCCATCATGCCCAGACGGCTCGCTGCTGCCTTTGCCGAGCGACTCTGAGCAAGTCACCCGACACCTGATTCCCCTCCCGGGCAGCAGCCAAGAAGGAAACTAGTAACAGAACACAGAGGGGCTGCAGACGTAGAAGCAGACAGCGGGGGTGGGGCAGGGGTGGCAGGAGGCGACCGTGGGTACCAGCCATGGGACACATGCACCAGCCACGGGACACAGGCACCGGCCACAGGACATAGGCACCAGCCACAGGACACATGCACCGACCACGGGACACAGGCACCGGCCACGGGGACACAGGCACCGGCTACAGGACACATGCACCAGCCACGGGACACAGGCACTGGCCACGCGGGACACAGGCACCGACCACGGGACACAGGCACCGCCCCCGGGACACAGGCACCGGCCACGGAGACACAGGCACCGGCTACAGGACACATGCACCAGCCACGGGACACAGGCACTGGCCACGGGACACAGGCACTGGCCACGGGACATAGGCACCGACCACGGGACACAGGCACCGGCCACAGGACACATGCACCAGCCACGGGACACATGCACCAGCCACGGGACAGGGCACCGGCCACGGAGACACATGCACTGGTGAAGTGACAGGTGTTGGGACATTGATACAAATACTAGAGCTTCAAGATGGTGGTTGAGGCTGGACAGTGCGGGGGGGGGGAGGTGCTGGCCTTGCTGTGGCTGACCCTTGGGGGGGGGGAGGTGCTGGCCTTGCTGTGGCTGACCCAAGGGGGTCGCTGGCCTTGCTGTGGCTGACCGGGTTAGAACCTCAACATCTCCACATGGTTGAGCACCTCCAAGAGGAATTCCTGAGTGTACAGCCAGGAGCGAGCCCTGAACACTGCCAAGTGTGGCTCAAAAACAACCAAAACACAAATACACACACACACAACACACACAAAAATGATGACAGTTAAGGAGTTCCCAGTTTGTGACAGGTGCTTTATGGTGCTTTAAAGGGACAGCTCCCAACAGGGTCTAGAGGCAGGTGACGATGCCCCCTCCCCCTCGATGTGTGGGGCACTGAAGGTAGGTCAATGCAAGCAGAGCATCCTCGGAGAGGCCAGGGACGGTGCCCAGGTTCCTCAGAGCTCCCAACCCAGAATTCTCCCAGCCTCGGAATGTCAGCTGGGCGGAGACGGAGAACTGCTGTTTCAAACCACGCAACAGACTTTTTCAAAGGACATTTGGAAAGGCTCAGTTCAACAGGGCTTTGGAACCGACGCCAACTCTCTCATAAAGCCGTAAATCTCGCTCAAAGGGAAGCGCTAACTGCCTTTGAAGTCACCAATAATTTCATCAGATTTTATACTTTGATGTACAATTCATGCGTGTGGGCTAAAACACATCATTTACTCTCTACACTGACAAGACCCGAGCCTGTGTGAAACACGGTTCTGACTCCACGAAACAGGGGTCTCAGGAGGGAATCAGAATCAAGGCCCAGCACGCGGGAGTGAGTGACCAGGTTGCGTTTTCTCTGCTATAAAACCCCACAAATGACCCACGTGTTCAAAGGACTCTTGAGCAATTCGGTGAATGAGTCAGGAGCAGCGTCCCAGGGAAGATCTAAGGGAGAAAGGAAACGCTGACGGTGACTCACGAGGGAAAGCGTCCAGGAGAGGGGGAAAAGGAGAGCCTGAGCCAGAGAGCAAGGCTTGTACCTTCCTGCGGCCAGCTGGGGTTCAATCCTCAGCTCTACATATGGTTCCCAAGATGCCAAAGCGCGACCCCAGAGCACAGAGGCAGGAGTAAGACCTGAGAATCATCAGGTGTGGCGATTCTCCAAAAACCATGTGAGAGAGAGAGAGAGAGAGAGAGAGAGAGGAAAAGTTCCTGCCATATGAGGCCGGGCGATAGCCCAGCAGGTAGGGCGTTTGCCTTGCGTGACCGGCCCGGGTTCGATCCCGGCATCCCATATGGTCTCCCGAGCACCGCCAGGAGTAATTCCTGAGTGCAGAGCCAGAAGTAAACCCTGAGCATCGCCAGGTGTGACCAGACAGACAGATAGAATATATGAATTTGAGTTAGACACAATACAGTGAGTAGGGCATTTGCCTTGCCGAGGCCAACCAGGGTTCAATTACCGGCATCCCAAATTGTCCCCAGAGCACAGCCAGGAACAAGACCAGAAGTAACCCATGAACACCACTGGTATGGCACAATCAATCAATCAATCAATCAATCAATCAATCATCTGAATTTAGGCTGGAGAAATAACCCAGCAGGCCAGGCACTAGAGTAGGAAGAAGCCCGGCCCCAAAACAGCTTGTGATTTCCCAAAGCACCCAAAGCTTTGGGAAACCACAGCTTCCCAAAATCAAGGACGTGGATTTATCTTACACAGCTGGTGCCATGGGGGCGGGTGATAGAACAGCAGGGAGAGCGTTTGCCTTGAATACAGACAACCCGGTTCCATCCCGGCAACCTGTATGATCCCAAGCACTGCCAGAAGTAATTGCTGAGTGCAGAGACAGGAGTAACTCCTGAGCATCGCTGGATTTGACACCAAAAGCAGAAATAAGGGGCAGGAGGCGATAGCACAGCTGGTAGGGCATTTGCCTTGCAAGTGGTTGACCCAGGTTCGATCCCCAGCATCCTACATGGTCCCTGAGCACCGCCAGGAGTAACTCCTGAGTGCTGCTGTGTGTGACCAAAAAAGCAAAAACAAATAAATTAATTAAATTAAATAACAAAGTTAACTGGCACCATAACCGCCACATGGCTAGAACTATAAGGAGGAAGGGTGTCACCCTCTACAGGTGTGCATTTGACAGGGGACCAAGCAGTCACCCCAGCCCAGGGCCTCCATCACCTCCCTCACCTCCAAGGCCTGGGCGAAATTCCTGAAGTCTCTTTTTTCATTTTCTTTAGAGGCCACACCCAGCAGGGCAGAGGCTACTATCTTGCTAGGGCAAGTCCGGGCCATGTACAGAGCCTGTTTGGTGTCAGGGCCCAAACCCCTGGACTCCAGCGACTTACCCAGTCCTGAGCCTGCCCGTGGGAGGGAGGGTCTGGGCCCATTGGTCTCTGCCTGGCCATAATCCCATGACAAGCGTAGTTTCACCCACTATCAAGGAAGCGTACAGCCGGATGAATACAGGGGTTAGAGAGATGCGCATTTGTAAAATAAGTTCCCCCTTTGCCCATTTGGTTTCTGGACGACCGGGTGCTTCACCGCGGCTAGTAAACTCCAGAAATGGGAGCCAGGCAGGCCCTGTGCAAAGCTCAGCGGCGGGAAGCCAACGCCACTTTCTCACGAGCATTTTCTCACCGTTCAACAGGATCCCACTGGGAGCCAAAGAGCACCATTAGTTCAGCAGGGGTAAAGAGCCAGGCTGAAGGACTTTTCCTCAAACATATTAATCCCTTAGCTCGCTTCCCACAGGTAAATATTGACAAGGGATCAATTCTGACAAGCTCAAGATAAAAGGAGAGAGAAGAAAATGGTCTCGGGGGCACACGCCCCGGCCCCAGCAGGAAAGCTGCCAACTGGGGCGAGACTTCTTAGAAAGCTGACACCAGGGGCAGAGCCCAGCACGGCAGGGAAGGCGCTTCAGCAGGCCTCGCCGGGGCCAACCCGGGTCTGACTCTCACGGCCCCCATATGGTCCTGAGCATCACCAGGAGTGACGTCGGGCAGCAGAGCCAGGCGGCGCAACCTCCCAAACAGCTGGCTCCGGCTCCAGGGCGATCAGCGCAGAATTCAGAGCCTACCCCCAGCCCACAAAACAAAGGTTTCTAAGTCTCTGGAAAGTTGTATTTATTAACTTGATTCATTTTTCAGTTTTATAAAGGGCAACAAAATCTTTATGGTGGAAAGTAACGAGATGTGTCTATCTGGTGACAAATTCCGGACCCGGATCTGAATGGAGCCTGGCTGGGGGTTTCTGGCAAGCCTAGAAGGTGTCCTTCCCCGAACAGCTATTCCCACTGCGGACAGCAGGGGGCAGCTGGGGGGCAGCAGAAGAGGGAACACGGCTCACCTCTCAGGGGTGCACCCATGGGAACAGGGCACCTGCCCACCAGCTCTCACAGTACTGCATGAAATGGGGGAATGACGTCACTTAACTTCCATCTGTAAACGCGAAGAGAGCCACCATGCCTGGGCGGAATCCACCTCCCATACCACGTTTTCTGTAGGGCAGCACGTTGCATAGCTACTAGCAAAATTAAGAAGGGAATTCACCGTTTTCAGATGGACTTGAGGGCGCACCAGATTGGATAAAGGGTTTTTTTTCTTTTTTTATTTACTTATTTTGCTTTTTTGGGTCACACCAGGCAATGCTCAGCGGTTACTCCTGACTCTGCACTCAGGAGTTACTCCTGGCGGTGCTCCGAGGACCCTGTGGGATGCCGGGGATGAACAAGGGTGGGATGCATGCAAGGCAAGCGCCCTCCCCACTGTGCTATCGCTCCAGCCCCTGGAGTGATAGTTTAATAGCTCAATATTAAACTAGCTCAAATGGGGGCTGGAGTGATAGCCCAGCCGGTAGGGCGTTTGCCTTGCACTGCGGCCGGCCTGTGCCGGCCTGGGTTCGATCCCGGCATCCCATATGGTCCCCTGAGCACCACCAGGAGTGATTCCTGAGTGCAGAGCCAGGAGTAACCCCTGAGCATTGCCGGGTGTGGCCCCAAAAAGCAAAAAAAAAACAAAAAATAAATAAACTAGCTCAATAGCGATAGTTTAATAGCTCAATGACTATATATAGTCATTCATTCTTTTTTTCTTTTGGCCTTTTTTTGGGTCACACCCAGCGATGCCCAGGGGTCACTCCTGGCTCTTTGCTCAGGAATTACTCCTGGCAGTGCTCAGAGGAACATATGGGATGCCGGGATCAAACCTGGGCCTCCCCACTGTGCGATCGCTCTGGCCCCTCAACTTAGTCATTAATTCTGATGTCATTTCAACCTCATCTTCCCAAAGAAAAAGAGAAATAACCTTATACAGCATTACTAAACACGCGCTTACGCACAGTTTTCCTGAAATGTTTTGTTTTTTTTTTGGGGGGGGGGGTCACACCTGCGATGCTCAGTGGTTACTCCTGGCTCTGCAAGCAGGAATTACTCCTGGTGGTGCCCCCATTACATATGGGATGCGGGGATTGAACCCGAGTCGGCGGCGTGCAAGGCAAATGCCCTCCCCACTGTGCTATCACTCCGGCCCCATTCCTGAAATGGACTGGGGGCAACCAATAGTGGTTTTTACAGGCCAATAAACAACTTTTCCCTTTTTAGGAAAAAGTTCAGGTGAGGCTGAGCCACAGACCTCGCGTTTCAGCTCACAACAGAAGAGGCAGCTCCAGGATATGCGAAACGTGACGGAACATCGGACCACAGGAATTCACAAGGCGGCCATGGAGGTGGTGGAAACGTTTTTCTAAGTTTATCACAAGCTGGGACGAAGACTCAACTCTCCAGCACAGCGGGAGACTAAGACTCAACACTCCAGCATGCGGGGGTGGTGTCTGCCTTGCAGCGGCCAACCCGGGTTCGATCCCTGGCATCCCAAATGGTCCCCTGAGTACCGCCAGGAGTAATTCCTGAGTGCAGAGCCAGGAGTAACCCCTGAGCATTGCTTGGTGTGATCCAAAAAGCTCCCCCAAATAATAAAAAATAAAGCACCTGACTGATGGGCCTGCGGTTCCATGTTCCGCTGTGCCCCCGGGGACCACCAGGCTATGGGGTTTGTGTGGCTATACACTACAGCTGGTTCGTGTGGCTCGCAGGGAACCAAGCCAGGAAAACAGAAGCAACACTCCGAAGGCCCTCGATGGAGACAAAGGGAGTGACTCAGCGAAAAAGCTCTGCGGCTCTGCGGGATCCGTGATGGCCGTGCGCTAAGACGGGAACTGGGGGGCGGGCCAGGGCGCAGCAGCCGCGGGGGCTGACTGGGGCCAGGTAAGCCCTCCGGGCACCGCCCACAGCCTCTGAGGGGCAGGAAGAAGCCAAGGGTGGAAAAAATGGGGCAGTAACAAGAAAAGCCCAGCGGGGCGTCTGTCTGCCTGAGACTGTCTCGTGCCTGAGACACGCCAAGAAAGCATGCGCAAGAGGGTGAGGAAGAAGCCAGGAGAGGAAAAATGTCCAAGACCACCACCAGGGACAGTACTGGGGGCCGCCTGCACTCTGCAGATACTCCTCTCTCATTCTGGAACATTCTGAGATGTCGTGGGCTGACATTTCATACCACCGAGAGATTGGGAAGGAGAATGCCAAAGGAGGCAGCCAGGATCTGAAAGGCCACAGACCGCCTGGCTGCAGCAGGGTGAAGCCGGGGGGGACCGGGGGCGTCACTGGCACCTGGGCTGCCTCCAGCAGGCGAGGGAGCTCTCGGCGCAAAGGACAGTTAAGGCAGACTCCAAGAAAAATGAGAGGAGGAGCCGGAGCAATAGCACAGCGGGGGGGGCGTTTGCCTTGCACGCGTCAACCCAGGTTCGATTCCCCGGCATCCCAGAGGGTTCCCCAGCACCGCCAGGAGAAATTCCTGAGTGCAGAGGCAGGAGTAACCCCTGAGCATTGCTGGGTGTGACCCAAAAAGGAAAAAAAAACACTGAGCCTAGGTTCGATCCCCAGCACCCATATGGAGCACCCACATGGAGCCCCTCCGCCAGGAGGATCCCTGAGCCCAGAGCCAGGAGTAAGAGCTGAGCACTGCGGGTGTGGCCAAAGAATTCCATTGGGGGGCGGAGCGATAGCCCAGCGGGTAGGGGGCGTTTGCCTTGCATGCGGCGGCCCATGCTGGCCTGGGTTCAATCCCGGCATCCCATATGGTCCCCCGAGCACTGCCAGGAGTAATTCCTGAGTGCAGAGCCAGGAGAAACCCCTGAGCGTCACCGGGTGTGACCCAAAAAGCAAAATAAAATAATAATAATTCCATTGGGTCACTCACTTAAAATTTGTCCCATGAGGTGTTAAAGAGATAGTGAGCGGGGGAGGGCATTTGCCTTGCACACAGTGACCTGGGTTCAACCCCGGCATCCCATATGGTCCCCAAGCACCACCAGGAGTGACTCCTGAATATAGAGCCGGAGTAACCCCAGAGCACCACCAGGTGTGGCCCCCAAACAAAGGCAAATAAACACTGTTATAGGAGTTGAGAAACAGCTCCAAGAACGAGAACACACGCTCTGCCTGCTGGAGTTCAGAGTTTCTTCCTGGTACACAGGTCCTTGAGCAAGGGGCCAGGAGCACCAATGGACACAACCTCCAACAAAGCTTGATATAACAGACAAGAAGAACTGGGAAGTAGGAGGAGAGAGAGAGAGCGAGAGAGAGCGAGCACACGCACAAACACAGGCACACAGGCTGCACGCATGAGCCCAGTGTGATCTCCAGCGCATGGGGCCCCACAAGGGTGTAGCCTGGAGACCCCTGAGGAGCTTCTGGCTACAGCCCTGCTATTCGCAGAAGGTGCAAAACCCGAGCAGCACCCCAGGTTCTCCTCCGCAAGTCCCCTGGGCTCCCCATATCCTCCAGTCCGGGAAAGAGAAAACGGCTCCAATGCACTGACGCTCAAGGTTCTGCCTGCAATTGGGGCGGCGAGTGGGGACGGGGGCGGGGGTGGGACGTGGATCTGAGGGGTGCGAGGCCGAGGCCCCCTGCCCCATCGCGGGGACTGACCTGTGCTCTTGTCCAGGAAGTCCATGGACTCCTCGCTGGCGCTGAAGTGGCTGGAAGTGGCTTTCTTCTCAGGGTCCTGCTCCACGGTCGGAGCCCGTGTGCACGGAGGAGTTTGTGCTCATGGGGGAGCGGGGCATGTCGGACAGCGAGATCCTGCGCCCGGGGCCCCCCCCCCAGCAGGGACTTGCCGATCAGGATCTTGGGGGGACGCCGTCATGTCGAAGCTGAGCTTGACCTTTTCCTGCTTGTCGACCTTGGCGCGCGCGCGGCGCTGGGGTTGGTGGGGTCGAGCAGCATTTGGTACTGACTGTTAGGCGTGTAGGGCGTCCTGAACGGGGAGTAATTGAACACCCGAACTTCCTGCGGATGTTCTCCACGTAAACTTCCATCTCTTGCATTGCACTGTTAAAGATGCTTTTCGTCTTTTTCACAGAAAAAGGAATTTCTTTAGACATGAGGTAGCAATTATTTATGGGAACCCAAGCCCTAGAGATGCAGAAGAGAAAGAGGTTAAAACATCCACTGCTACCCTCCCCAGACCCTTCTGTTAGTTTTTTTCTTTATTTTACTGTGGCACAAACACAAGGGCTTTCTCCAAAACATTTTAATGTGAGGCCAGAGCAATAGCACAGCGGGAAGGCTTTGGCCTTGCAGGCAGCCAACCCAGGTTCAATCTCCGGCATCCCATACAATCCCCTGAGCACCGTCAGGAGCGATTCCTGAATGCAGAGCTAGGAGTAACCCCAAGCACTGGCCCCAAAACAAAACAAAGAAACACACACCAAAAAAGGAAACTTCTGTGCACACTCTGTCACTATCACAGTAGGTACAGGGTGGTACAATGATCTGAGAGTTTATCAACCTGGTTCAACATAAACGTGTCTAGAGGCTGGAGTGACAGTCCAACAGGTAGGGCATTCTTGCATTGCACAAAGCCAACCTGCAACCTATGTTGGAGCCCCAGCACCTGGGCCCTCCAGAAGGGATCCCTGAGCACAGAACCAGGAGAAAGCCCTAAGCACTGCAAGGTATAACCCCCAACCAAATTAACATTAGAAACATGCCTGGTGCTAAGAAGGCCCCAATCTCCGGACCCTGGGCTGTCCACCACCTTCTATTCTTAACCACCAAGACTATTCCAGATGATTGAATTAGTGGAACTGTGCCACAGTTTCCTTCTGTGATGGGCTTATTTCACTGAAGACAATTTCCGGAAGCTGCAGTCACTCTGTACAATCTTCCAGAATTTTCTTCCTTTCTAAAGCTGAAGAATTCTCCACTATGGGCACATATTTCCTTTGTCCCATCAATAATCAATGGCCATTAGGGACGCTTTCAGAATTTTTTGGACCCAAATTAATTCAAATGAGCCTGTGCCATTGTTTTCAGTGATTTGGTCTGATGATTAGTAAATAACCAAGCCACTACCAGTTCTGCCCCGAGGACTGACCCTGGACAGCAAAGGCAGCTGAAATAGGAAAAAGACTCAATAGATTTAAGTCATTTTCTCGTGTGTGTGTGTGTCTGTCTGTCTGTCTGTCTCTGTGTGGGGTGTGTGTGTCTGTGTGTGTGTGTGTGACACCCAGCATGCTCAGGGGTTGCTCCTGGCTCTCAAGACTCAGGAATTACTCCTGGTAGTGTTCAGGCGACCATATGGAAAGGCAGGGATTGAACGAACACAAGTCAGTCGCAGGCAAGGCCCTCCCCACTGTACTTCTGCTCTGGCGCCCAATTTTCAAATTTTTTTGTTTTGCTTTTTTGGGTCACACCCGGCAATGCTCAGGGGTTTCTCCTGGCTCTGCACTCCAGGAATTACTCCTGGCGGTGCTCGGGGGACCATATGGGATGCCGGGATCAAACCCGGCCAGCATGGGCGGCCGTGAGCAAGGCAAACGCCCTACCCGCTGGGCTATCGCCCGGCCCCTTCAATTATTTTTAAAAAAGCAGTAAATCCTCTCTGACTGGTTGGTTGTCAGAAACAGCCACTCCACCCCACACCAACCCCCCCCTCCCCAAGAAGGACACCCAAAATCTCACACATCAACACTTAAACATGGGAACTTTCTCTTCTCTTGGAGCAATGGAACAGCAGGGAGGGTGCGTGCATACAACCAACAAGAAGACAACCCAAGGGTTAATCCCCGGCACTCCAGAAGGTCCCTGGGCACACCAGGAGTAATTCCTGAGTGCAGAGCAGGAGTAACCCCTGAGCACTGCTGGGCGTGACCCAAAAAGCAAACAACAAAGAAGAAGAAAACCTGGTGTTCTCAACATGGGTCACCACACTAGGAAAGGGTCTGGCGACAGGCCCCAGGCCAGGGGTACCCTCTGCCCCTCCAGGCTGGGCCCATCCTCCTGACACGGACCCCTCACAGCCCGGCAGGCTGTGCACACCCGGAGCACGGGGCTGCTGTTCTGGAATCAGCCACCAGCCAGCAGGAGGCAGGGAGCAGCAGAGCGCAGGCTGCAGGAGGGGGCAGGCCCGGAGTCCCGGGCACATCTGACTCCCGCCCCACCGCTCTGCAGCCTGGGCCTGGGAGGAAACACAAGCGCTTGGCCCAG
>JAJIBD010010797.1:25000-69972 GCA_021461705.1 Cryptotis parvus | reverse complement strand
GGGGAGAAGAAATGAAGAGAAACTTTGACAAAGAAGAAATTTGAATGGCCAAAAGACATGAAAAAAATGCTCACATCACTAATCATCAAGGAGATGCGAATCAAAACAATAATGAGATAGCTCACACCACAGAGACTGGCACACATCCAAAAGAGCAAGAACAACCAATGCTGGCATAAATGCGGGAATAAATGGACTCTGTTGTTGGTGGGAATGTTGACTGGTACAGTCAAATTTTGGATAACAATATGGGCTTTCCTCAAAAGACTAGAAATTGAGCTCCCATTTGACCCAGTCATACCACTCCTGGGAATATGCCCTGGGGACCAAAAACACACAGGGGAAACACCATCTGCACTTCTCTGTCCATAGCAGCACTATTCCCAATAGTCAGAGTATGAAAACAACCGGAGTGCCTGAGAACAGACAACTGGACAAAGAAACTTTGGTCACTTTTAACTTGACATCCCGTTTTTTCATCGATTTGCTCTAGTGGGCTCCAGTAATATTTCCATTTGACCCTATCACGTGTCAGTGTAGCCCAATGGCATCTGGTTGCTTCAGGAATATGAAGAGCCTCAAACCGTTTGTTCAGGGTCTTGACGAAGAAGTCTGACCATCTTGTAGGTAGGCGGCCACGTGACAGTTTGATGTCCAGTGGGATCCCGGCCGGTAATGGCTCTCATCTAGCGGTTGTCTCCAAATCACATTACATATCCAGCCCATCTGATTTTCAATGCCTTGACAAACGAGACAGTGTCCCTGGACTCTGGAACATTGATGGAGGTCGGAACACATTTTGGTCCACATAATAAAATGGTTTATTTTTTTTATATTATTTTTTTTTTTTTTTTGGGGTGGGTCAACGGGGTGTCGGGTTTCTCCTGGCGCATCAGGAATTACTCCCGGCCGGGGGCGGGGGGTGTGGGGTGGCGGGGTGGCCCCCGGCCGGCCGCGGCCCCCGGCCAAGGCCTCCCTGGGTATCGCCGCCCCGAATGGTTTATTAGTATGTTTTGAGGGGCAAAGACTAAAAGAAAAGCTTAGAAAAGAAACTATCCAGGCTAGAGATAGTAGAATTTTGGACCCAAATGGTGACTGTAGAGGAAATAAGAAGTGTTGTTATAATATATACCTTCCTGAAGAAAAGAAAAGGAAAACAACACATCTTTTAGAAACTGCAGTTTCAGTATGATTGGACACAGTTAGTTGTGGGACAGAGCAACTTGAGTTTTGATAAGACCTAAACAGGGTCAGTATGCCTTTCAAGGCATAGGGGGAATTCTATTTTATTTGCAATATAACATAAAGACACTGGAGAATTTTAAGTACAGAGTGCTTTAATCCAAGACATATTGCATCAAGATTATTCTGTCTACTATTTAGGACGAAAATCACAATGGAGGCTGAATGTGAGCTGGGACAAAGTTATGAATCTCTTGGTAACAGCTAGGTAAGCCATTAAGATGATGTGTTTAAGATGGTGGCAGTTGAGATGGAAAAAAGTGTTTTACACAAAACCTACTATGAAATTAGAGTAAGGAGGAATAAAGGCATATGAGGAAAAAAGTGTTAGAGTATTTCTGTAAATAACAAAACTGTGTGTGTGTTCACATATGTAAAATAGTATGGATTAAATTAGCACTTTTCATGTTTTTTTGTTTTATTTTGATCTTAATTTAATTAAATTATATCACATACACTAACATTAATTTATAGTTATTTTAAAGTGCTTTAAGAAAAGTAGCTTTATATTTTAATTATGGAGTTCTTCCTAGATATTGATCAAACTTCAGTAATTTTCTATTTATAATGCACCATTTGTAGAAAGAGCCTTCAAAACTTTTAAGGAAATTAAGTTTTGCAATTATTTGGAAGTCTTCAGTATATCTTTCCAGCCCTTATCATAAATACCAAAGATTGCAATTTGGCATATAGAGTCCACTATCTAAGGAGCATTACTTTAAAAATTTCTGACTCAACTTCTCCCTTTTCCTTATGCGATATTCCAGATAAACTGAACTAATTCCAGCTCCTCATGTGGGACTTTCCAAATTTAGAACATCTTATTGCTCTTCTTATTGTTATTATGCACATTGGTGATTTTCTTCCTATGAGAATCTTCTCTAATTTCCCAAGTTAAAGATAGATACCCTCCTCTGCGTACCTTAAATCATCAGGGCCCCCACTTTCCTAGCACAGTCACATTGTCCTTTATGGCTATCTTCTTTTATATTTTCCCCATTGGATAATATATCCCTTTAAGCCCAAGATTTTCTCTCTCCCATAATTTTATCCCTAGGACATCGCATAGTGTTAGCGCTATAAAGGAACACAACAGAGAATAAAATTTCTAGGGAAAGTGAGTAGAGTCAAAAGACCATAGAGCTGGAGAATATTAGTGTTTTATGAGTAAGGAAGAGTAAAAGTATAAGAAAAATAAAATGACCAGAAGGATATAGGGGATGTAGACTGCTATATCAGTGGTGCCAAAAAATTGAAATTTTGAGAGCGGATCAATAATGTCAAATGCATATAAAAGTCAAGAATAATGATTCTGAACTGTCCAGTAGACTTAGCAATTAAGAAGACATTGAGACTTTATGAGAGCAATTTCAGCATATTGTTGGACACAGAGCCATATGATGGAATGCTGCCTAATAAATGAAATACAAGGAATTGATGGCTACCCAATGCTGGGATATAGCAGGAAATATTATGTGTTCTGTTTTATCTTCTTATTCTGCTATGGATTTTGAATACTAAAGTTAGAGGATATTTAATTTCCTGAGTGCCAATGAAGTCAGCTATTTTAATATACCTGGAAACATTGATGGATGATGCAAATTTGGATAAGAGACAAGTTGTAAATTTGAATGAGTCTGTAGAAGAGCCAGGAGAAGGGGAAGCATGGCAATACTATGGAAGTAGTGAAGTCTCAGGTGAGAAAGTTTGGAAGACTTAAATTTTCATGGGGCAAAGATATTGGAATGATATTGACATGACGCCCTGAAAATATATCTCACCAATTTAAACTATAGAGTGGATTATTAATCTGACATCCAGTCTCTGAGTTGCAAAATCTACCATGCACTTGTGCTGTACCTCACTTGTCATGGGACACATCAAATCCAATGGACAAGGGAGAGAGGAGTACTCAAGCATCATCTGGACAATGTTCTGGTGACTGATGCTTCTTTTGATTGACTGGTTCAGGGGCTACTTAGGAACATTGCTGAACTTTGCTATTGTAACATCAGACCAAGATGATTCTTCCAACACTTTCCAGGTTTTGCAGTTCTTTCACCATTTTCTCTCCCAGAGCTTTTTTTCCCACAAAAACTCCTGATATGTTTAATGCTCTGCTTGCATCTGCTTCTACAGGAACCAGACTAATGTCATTGACTATCACTATCACTATCTTCCCGTTGGCCATCTATTTGCTAGAGCAGGCACCAGTAATATCTCCATATGTCCTGTCTCATGCTAGTAGAACCCAAAGGCATCTGCTTGCTCCAGGAACATAAAGAGCCTCAAACCAGTAATGTCATTGCAGGCAGATATTTGTGCATTGAAAGAAGGTGAGTGAATATTATTTGCAACCTATTTTTTCCTTTCTTCCAAGGATGTTCAGCAAAATACCAGTTTATCACTAATCTCTCCAGAGCCAGTATTTGTTCTTTTTTTCTTTTTCTTTTTTGCTTTTTTGGTCACACCTGGACCATATGGGATGCTGGGGATCAAACCCAGGCCAGCCGCATGCAAGACAAATGCCCTACCCCTTGGACTATCGCTCTGGCCCCCAGTAATTTTTTCTAATGATAATACTATTATTAATTGAGGGTTATCTATGTATATTAATTTTACTCCCTATATATTTAGGAATTATATCATAAGGTAAATAGTAAAATTCTATTTTTATAAGAAATAAAATGTGCAGAGTAAAAGACTCAAAGTTATATAGCTGGCCATGGAGTTCCAAACTCCCAAACTAGGGCTGATTATTGAATTTCAAGTGACTTTTAAATCTTCTCAATTTTCTATCATAAATCCCATCTGGTTTGGTTTTAGATACTTAACATATACTTATTTTCTCACATAATTTATCCTAGAGAAAAAGTAACAGATGCATTTAATGATTCTGGAAACATTTAAACAGCTGGACCTCAAACTCTGTGAAATGAACATATTGATGTGTTTATTTTAGTTTTCACTCCTTTTATTTTACTAAAATAGCTCAAGACCTCTGAAAAGTTATGAAGCATAATATGCTTGATTTGATTCATTAATAAAAACAAAATTTTAAGGTGTTGAACTATGTAGTAACCTAAACACTGCTTCTGATTCTTTAAAATAAATATTTCAAATCCTAGACAAGACCTAAAAATGTGCTGTACTATTTCAAAAATAAGCTACTTTTGTTAAAATCAATTATCTACATTGTTTTTAAGAGTTAATTTTAAGACATGTATTATTTCTACACTTGTATCACTTGTCTTCCCGTTGATCATCGATTTGCTCGAGTGGGCACCAGTAACATCTCCATAGTCCTGTCACATGCTAGTGTAGCCCGAGGGCATCTGCTTGCTCCAGGAATGTGAAGAGCCTCAAGCCATTCGTTCAGGTCATGGGAATGAGGCCTATAATTGTTACTGGTATTTGGCATATCAAATACGACACGAGCAGCTTGCCAGGCTCTGCTGTGCAGGTGGGAGGTGGGTCAACCATCAGTTGCAACTAGCTGCTTCCCCCAAATGGCCGTAACATGTTACCGTGGGCACCGTAACATCTCCATATGTCCTGTCGTGTACTAGTCATTTGCTTGCTCCAGGAACACAGAGAGCCTCAACCCATTTGTTCAGGTCATGGGTACGAGGTCTATAATTGTTGCTGGTTTTTGGCATATCAAATGCAACATGGGTAGATCTGCCATGTGGGTGGGATACTCTCGGTAGTAGGCTCTCAGGTCATGCATTTACTGATGAACTGCAAGGCGCAAAGCGGCCGCTTGCAACAGGGAGAGATCAGCTTTTCTCTTTGATGGAGCTCTGATGAGCTGTGGAGTCCAGATGTTGAAAAAATGGCTGCCCTCATGGTGCAGGGGTTCCTCTGGCTTCTTATGAGACTCTATTGGGTTGGCAGGCCAGGGCTAGAGCTTGTCTTCTCTCTCAGACACCTCATGATCATTTGAGCACAGGGAGAGCCGGTATCAGCTCTGCCCTGTGTATCTGTGCCTTATTTTTCATGTATTATTTTATCACCATTAAATATTAATACCAATTTCAAAAGTCTTAATTTCCTTTCTTTAACTTTATTGATATATTTTCTTAAAGCATTTCACTATCAGAGCAAAAAAAGAATTCAATAAACCATGTATACAGAAATACATGGTTTTTGGCCAAGACATTCACCAAGCTGAATTTGTTTCCACTTTCACTATTTTTGTGCCATAGATTTCTTTTGGAAGCTTTAAAAGGATATATGATAAATTCTAAGGACATGAAGTTGAAAGTCAAGTTCTTCTAACGTTTTAACGTTTATAAATAAATGTCCAGATGAAATGCCCAGATGAATTTAAAGAACAACTTTATAGGAGTTCTTCTAACACCTATGAAGAAATGCCCAGATGAAATTGACTCAAACAGGGCAATTTGAGATGGAGAGAGAGAAAAAAAGGAACCTATATTATGTGGGCAAAGGGCAGAGGTTAGGAACCATTGAAATAGTGTGAAATGATTGTGGAAACTTATCCAGTAGGCTTTTTATGGAATCATAGATATTTTTGGAAAATCAATCATAGATAATCACTATTTTTCAGATTCCATATATGCAGACATATTCCATGTATATCTAAGAAGTCCAGATTATTATTTACTTGAATGACTCTCTACTTCTCTTTTAAGATATTATAGAAAAAAAGGCCTTCAAGTTTAATGAGACAGCATGCATGCATCATTTTAAATGCAAATGTAACAGAACAGCATAAAATTGAGAAGAGCAAGAATCCAGATATCACATTTAACTTCTGGACATTAGACAGGCAAAAACTTGTACTCAAAAAAGTAGTAAGATTTGTCCAAGTTCATATTACTAGTGATTAGTGGATTAAAGATTTCAGTTTGTCTCTGATCTCTATCCCATTTTCTCATTGACGAAAAGTGCTTTTGTCACTTTGGGTTGCTGTAAAAGTCAGACTTCCTTATAAAATACAACAGAAAAGTATTCTTCCCTGTTCTGGGACCATAAAAAATCTAAGATCAAGGTGCTGACTGATTTGGCCTCTAGTGCGGGCCTACTCTCTGGTTCTTTATAGCTGCTCTCATATATAGGAAGGCCAGCAGAGTTCTGGGTTGTTTATATTTGGGGTAGTGAGCCAATATATAGGATTCCACCTATCATAGTTATCGGTTTCTCAATGACCCTAGCACTACTTTGTAATTAAGGATTTCAGCAAAGGAACTTAGGGTGGGGTGTGAAAACGGAGGGAGTAGAAGAGGTAAAGGGGTTTTAAGCATGCAGTTTTCAAGCTGCAAAAATCCCAAATCTGTTTATGTCATATAAAGTCGGTCTTTCTGAATAAAGAAGATAGGAAAATGTTGGTCCTCTAGCTATCTTCGACTCTTTGACATAGTGAACATGTGTGAGAATCCAGATCTGAGGCAGAAAGAGAAAGAGGAGAGAAATGACTGAAAGAAAGACTGAAAAGGCCTCTAGAGGGTTACTAGGAGTAGGAATCTTGGGACACATGTGCAGTCTAGACTGCTTACAATACTTTCTGCACAAAGCGTGGGTGATTATTTGTTGGTGCTTTCCAAGACTACTTTAAGGCAAATTCTAGCAGTGATTAAAAAGGAGGGTCATTGGCAAGAGACTGGGCGGTAGGTGAGAGTGTGGTTCAACAATGATTGCGGCTACATTTTGCTTCTCTTAGTGCCCAGGACAAGTGCGAAGTGAGAACTAAGGAGCATTGTCCATCCCTATCAGTAGAGAAGTTTCCAGGGACTCCTGCTGCCCAGGAGGCCAAACTCCTGACTAATAGCACCTACTGTTGGAAGAATGCCGGCGTCCTCTGCATGTCACTCCTATGGATTTAGGGTCACACCATTTCCCTTTTGCTTTGCTCGCCCCTGGAATAGCAGTGACAAGCTGGCAGTGCGAAATTCACAATTTCTGGAGGATCACATGTCTTTCTTCTTACTTTGGCAATTTTTCAGTCCAATCAGTTTTGGAACACCTAGTGTTGTTTTGTTTTCCAAAGTAGCTGGACATGAATTGGCACAAATAATGTGGAATATTTCTATGTCTATTCCTCCAAAAACAACAATAAAACAACAAAACAAAAATATTGTAGTTTTATTTTACTTATCAGGAAAACTACAATTTCTAGGAAAGTATAACATACAAGGGCCAGAGTCTGTGGGGCTGTGGAATATGTCAGTTTGTGTTTCTATCATACCAGCTTGCTATTAATAAATAGTTACTTTAAATATCACTGATGACATGATTAAATGGCTATGCATTTTTGCATTAGATCTCACTGTATTGTTGTCTTCCTTCAAGTTCTCTCTGTAAAGAAGTTTCCACACAGAATAGATAGCCAGATAAAACAAGGACACTCTTTTGTGTGTAGTATTTTGCATTTCAATAAAGCCCATGGTAAAATAATAAAATTCTGTGTGTGAGAACTATATATGCTTTTTATCAATCTACACATAAGGATTTTTTTGTCAAAATAGATTATCACTAGGAGGAGAACCAGCTGGTCTTGAGCAAAAAAATTCAGAGAAGACAGGAGGAGAAAAAAGGCTTGGGGGAGGGGGGAGAGAAGGGAACCTTTCACTCAACTGACCATGAAGAATACTGCCAGATCCTTAAACTTGAGCTTGATTTATGGGGCTATGTAAGTTCATATATTATCAGCACATGCCATTTAACAACATCTATCTATATTTGTAGAATATATATTTTTTCCTAGGGCCTAGACTTTAATGTGTTTGCATGGTGTGTGCATGAGTACACATGCTGTTTGTGAGGGAGGGTGGTAGGTAAAGAACATTGCCTATGAGGTATAGCAAATCATTTCCAGGTGAGCTGGCAGCAATGTATGATATACATGCAAGGAGGCTCCTAAAAATGTTTGCTTGAGTCATACATTCTCTGCAACTGAGCATGGCAGTACATTTATTAAGATAAACTGAGTACAGAATGCTCTAATTTTATCTGTTGAGTGCTACAGCAAGTCAGAGAGAGATGGTTAGAGGCATGTAGAGGTATTTGGGATGTGGGAAACCTCACTGACAAGAGTGGGTCATTCATTGGTGAGGTCAAAGAGAGACAGAAAAGAGAGGTCAGTGTGGTGTGAATATTTGAGCAGACAAGTATTAATAAAAAGCATAGAAAAAAGTTGCTTTTGTTTTGTTTTAACCACCCCCTTGTGGTGCTCACAGCTTACTCCAGCTTGGAGTTCAGTGGTCGTTCTCAGCAATTCTTGGGGGTCATGCAATGCTGGAATTTATCCTAGAGTTTCTGCATGCAAAGCATCTGCTGCAGCCCTTTGAGCTCTCTCCAGATCTAACCTTGTTCTGTGGGGTGGAATCTGATCCTGCTGTTGATATTTTGGGTAGATACATGTGATATGACAATCTGTTCAAAGACCATATTGTAGAAACTACCTGTGATGCTCTTCATTGATGTGAAGTTAAAAAAGCTCACTATTTTCCCCAGAATTCCTTTCTGTTGATTTTGAGAACGGACGAACAATCAGTAAAACGAACTTATAAATTCTTCATAGTTACAATGCTATTTTAACTAGCACTTGGAGAAAGTTTTATCCTGTTATATTGCATTTCACAGGAATGTATTAAATGGCTGTCAAAGATTAATGAAAATAACTACACACTTTTCACATATGTATTATATTACTGTGGTTAATAGTAATGTTTCTAAAAAGAAATAAAAAAATACTAGGAGAAAATTAGTCTTGCTCTTTCATTTTGAGGTGTTATATTTTTCCAGGGCCCTATAGGAGGCAAGATGAATGGGAATTGCATGGAATTGTTATGGGCTAGGAAAAGGAGGGACAGGTCAGAAACCCAGAGATGGAACTTCTGTTAACTGCTCTCACTATTCTTCCTCCAATCCTGCTTTCTCCCTTCTTCCAGATCTTTATCTCTTTAATTGCAAAGACAGGAAACAATTCAGTTTGTAATCAGTCTATTCAGTAGTTACTTGCTTTTTTGCCTAAAAATTGTAGATCTTAACTACATGAGCTGGGGAAGAGGTGTGTGAGACAGGGAGGGACTTAAATCCACAGAGGAATTCCACCCGTGTCTTACTTCCCTACCATCCCAGTCACCCCTAAGATCTTGCTGGTTTGTGTATTCCTTTTGACACTGGCATCATTATGCAAGCATTGTGCAAATTTAAAGGAAAAATCTCAAAGGAAAACCATATACAGTGCAATTTGAATGGGATGGGAAGGAAAGTCAGGCTGTTCTATTTGCTTACCTTGGTGGATGAAGGAGACCATTAGTTTGGGCCTTTCCATGCATCTGGCATTGAACTGTTGGCTATAATCTCAGACTTTGTTTAGATACCAGCTTTTTTCTACCCATCCATCTATCTATCTATCTATCTATCTATCTATCTATCTATCTATCTATCTATCTATCTATCTATCTATCTATCTATCTATCTCTATCTGTCTGTCTGTCTGTCTGTCTAGGCTTTTGGGGTCATACTCGGTGATGCTCAGGGTTACTCCTGGCTCTGCACTTGGGAATTACTCTTGGCAGATGCCTCAAACTCAGGTCTGCTGCATGCAAGGCAAATGCCCTTCCTTTTGTACTATCTCTCTGGCCCCTATATAACATATTTTAGAGCAGTGCTACTCTGAGGAACAAAAGGGAGTCACCATATTTTCCTCCTTGATTATCACTTTTATTATACTTCATTGAAAGTAACATTAAAGATGAGTTATTGTGAAGGGCATTGTGGCTTTAGATGTAGGGGTGGTTATATTACCCTCCCAACTGTGGATGAATTCTTCTGTGGCTGTTCCTTTTTTTTTTTTTTTGATTTTTGGGTCACACCGGTGACGCTCAGGGGTTATTCCTGGCTCTGCACTCCAGGAATCACTCCTGGCGGTGCTCGGGGGGACCATATGGGATGCTGGGGATTGAACCTGGGGCTGGCATAGGCCGGCCGCGTGCAAGGCAAACGCCCTACCTGCTGGGCTATCGCTCCAGCCCCAGCTGTGGCTGTTCTTTCAACATTTTTTCCTTTTGTCATTTCAGAATTCACAAGTATTTTTAAGAAGTACTGAAAGGTCTGGACAACCTTGTCTCTGTGAAATGTGACATATAGGGTAAGGCCCGTGTAAATTGTACCTGTACTGCTTTCTTGTATTTGGTGTTCAGGCCCCCAGCTTATTCTCCAGATCAGTAGTATCAAGTCTCAAAAAGCCCTCAGCTCTGTGTTTGCCGTCAAGGTAAGTCACAGAATTTATCTCTCATTTGTTATTCAGTTAGTCACTTCTGCTTGCAATTGCCATTTACTGATTCCCATCTGTTAGAACTTTTTCTTGTACCCGATGGCAGTCGAAGCAGATTGTGAATGTAACAGAAAATGTTTTCTTGGCATAGGAAAGGAGTATTTGTTTTAATTGACAAGGTGTAACATTTATGAGATAAAAATGAATTTTAGCCATCTCATTTATTTTATTTCAATCTATGTGCTACAATTATTGGCAGTTAGGTATATATACTGTAACCTCAGGAAATTATAGAAAAGACAGAAAAACAGTTCTCAGGAAAGTCGATTAATGCTCGCTGAGTTTTTAAAACTTTCAAGGAAATAGATTTGGAGAAGGGAGGAGAACTTAGACGGTAATGGAAATTCTGACTTTTGTGTGTGTTACTCTAATTATCTATTTTTAGAAAATACAGGAGTGCTATTATTATAGAAAAAGCAATTTTCCCTGCCCAGCAATAATAAATAAATCATTTTATTACAAATGAGTTCAAAGTCAATGCTTTCAAATGGGAAAAAAATCAATCCACTGTTTTTCCTTAAGAATGATCATATATTTGATTACCATCTTTCATCTGTTAATGATTTTTTAAATCTTATTTCTTGGTACCCTCATGAGTAGTAGAATATATTGAACAGTGGAATGCTAAATAATTTTTGAGATTAGAAACCGTTTCTATTAAACTTATCATAGTTAATGAGTGAAGTCAGGGACCAGATTCATACTGGATTAGACTAGCTTAAAGGGATATTAGAATGATGCCCAAAAAGAATAAGTCAAAACTAGTAAAGAGAATGTTAAGTTGAAATGAGCTATTCTGATTAGTGAAAAGACACTGTATTTCTATAAAGGATATAAAAATGATAGCAACCGTCTCATGAGATCATTTTTTCCAAAGGAAAAGAGGAAAGAAGTATATTCAATTCTTTTTTATAATCCAGTGAACCTCTCTCCAAATCATTAGATGAGACTAAAAAGAACCTTTCACAGACCTCATTCTATTTTTTTTTAAGTTTGAAACAACATAAGTCTAAAGCAAAGAGTAGACAATATTCAATAAGACCAAAAAACAAGGAATAGTCAGTGTCCAATAAAAGCAAATTCATAGACTAATCAGAGAACCTAAGCTACTAGGAGGAGTCCTTTGGATGGATAATGGTTAAGAAAATTTGCACTTTGGTAATAGGTGTAGTATGGTAACATTATACACTAATACTTAATAAACATTTACTCTCTGTGAACTGTGGAGTACACTCCCTGACGGGCTCCTGGTCATGGCTGCTCAGAGCCTTTGCATCTTGCCTGGAGTTGTCTCCTGCAGATCACTTTGTAGATAGGGGGCAGGAAGACAGTTTGGATCTGTGACTCTCAATGTGGCAGAGTGTCTTACCATGTATTCTATATTAGCTGGTCAAAGTACTTCATGCTATACTCCCACGGATCCTCTCCACGGGACTGCACAATTTTACCAGGATTTTACCAGGCTGCTTTTGGATACTCCTTTAAAAAAGTTGTCCTATCAGATCAGAGAGAAATACTGTTTGCCTCCTGGCAAGTGAGTGTGACTCTCAGTAATTCTGAAGGCTATTACTCATGCCTACCCTGAAGTAAAGAAAAGGATCTCTGGAAATTTGGAGAAAAAATATATCTGCTGTAGAATATTCATGGCAGAGATATGTGCCTTGTCCCATGTGTTAATTCTGAGGTACATTTGATCTTAGGTATCCAGATCTCTTATCTTTACAAATGCCTGCAGGAAAACTTGTAAGAAGAGATCTTGGCTCTGGTGAATTAGCATCTGAAAGGCTTGTCAGATTCATGTGCCTGGAAGTGATTGACTTTGGGCCTCACTGAAACCCTTCCTCCTGGGCCTGGGGGTGCTGCAAAAGAAATGTTTCTCTTAAGCTTTTTGTCTGTCCTCTGCCCACTCATCTCCCCTGTTTGCTTGCTGTTTGTGTCTGTTCTCTGACCTGAGCACCTGGTTCAGGGTCCAGCAGCCACCTTGGCTTAGGATCCAAGCACGTGACTAGGAATTGAAAGTTTGGGGTTTTCCTAAACTAGGATTGTACTGTCAGAATTTGTTTGAGTAAAGCTTTTTGGAACTTTGCTGGATTTGTGAGTTTTCATCTGCCACCGCTGTCCTTTGGGGTAGAAGGAGGTTCACTTCTGCTCTTTGATATTGCAGGGAACTCAGCTGCGCCACCCCCACCCCTATATCAGCTGTTTTCTGACAGTGAACAAATATTACTTCAATAATTTTTTAAAAACTATAAAAAATAAAGATGCTATAGTGTAGGGAAGTATGAATTTAATCTATACCAGTAGTTTCAGCCCTCAAGGGAACATATCGAAATACCCTTGGGAGTCAAGGGATACAAAGCACATCCTATATTTAGTGTCATCTCTCTCCCAACAGTGTTACCCAGATATTTCTCTGCCTTCTTTTGAGAGGCCATTTATTCACCAAAAAAAAAAAAAAAGTCTACTTATTTGACTGGGTTAAAAGGAAAGGTTAAAGAACAAGAGGATGGCCTGGAGACATAGAAAGATGGGTAGGATGCTAGTCTTGCATGTGGCAGACTCCAGGTTCAATCCCTAGCAACCATTTGGTCCTCCAAACCCTGGCAGGAGTGATCCCTGAGTTCAGAGTCAGGAGTAAGCTATTGGCAATGCCAGGTGTGGCATACAAACAACACCCCACAAAAAAAAAAAAATGAAGAGGGAGCATAAATATGAGAAAGCTTCTGTAAGAAGTGTAATTTCCATTATTGTTACATTTCTTGACTAGGCAGAACAAGGAAATTTTGCTTTTAGTTCTTTGCATTTTCAAAAGCATGGTGTCATGGTAAAATAATTTTTGTTGCAAATATTGTATACAAATATAAGAGTATTTTTTCCCTTGACAGTTTGATTAATGCTGTTCAGATTCTTGACTGGGGTCAGAGCGTCCATAGGGACAACCCTGTATATTGCAAACCTGGCTTCACAGAGTGCTGGTATTTAGCTAGATCTCTCAAGATCTGTTTCCACTGACCTTTCAAATCCGGCTAATTGCTTGTACATTAAGTGTTAAAAGTCAGGTCTGAAAAATCAAGGAAACAGAAGAGGAGTGATGAAGTATTCATTCAAAGGAGCATGGTTAGAATAAAGCAAGTCAGAAGAACCATGTCAAATGTGAACCAGGCAGGAATGAGTTTGAGCAACATTTGTTACAGTGCAGTTCAGAGAGAGGAAGTGGGCTTGTCAACTTGATCCCAAAGGTAAAAGAGGAGATAGTAGTTAATTCCAAGCATCACTCCCCACCGTTTTTCTTAATTACTGGAACCCTTGAGACTTCAAATGTTTAAATAGAAGAAAAACCATAAAACCATTGGAATACATGGAAAACAGTGAAATATCAGAAGATAAGGGGCACAAAAACATTTATTTCTAATTCATAATTTGTGTTTTCCATCCAGGTAGCAAATTAAAAAATCTGTATAATTATGTTTGCAAAATATGAGCTAAAGATAAATTTTATACTCATAAGAAATGAGGCATATTTTTAAAGTCATGTAGCTCATAAATTTTTTGATATTCATGATATAATATTTATTTTATTCTTTTTTATAAATTGATCTAAGTGTTGCCTGTCATTAAGTGGAGGATTAGTGTATTTTCTGGTGAAGTTCAAAATTATCTTGAACTTCAGAACTTCTGCCAATTGGAAAACTTTGACAAAATTAACTTTGTCCATAGAAAGCAGACAGTTAGCTATTGATAGTAAGCTATTGCAAAGAAATGGGAAATTTATCGAGCAGAAAAGTCATTCTTTTTCTTATTAGCTATCATGAGACTGAACTGGGGCCATCATCCCCTTTATTTGGAAAGGAAAAATGTCTTATTTCAGCCAGTAATGCTTTCATAGCTGTTATCTGACCCATAAACTGAACAGTACTTCTTAAGATCTTTGTTTAGATAATTATAAGTTATAGGTTGAAAGAAATTATTGTATAGGCTCTCATAGAACAAATCAATTAGATAAGGGAAAAAAGGGAAGCTGAATTATATTCTTGAGAGAAAATAAGGAAAAAGTCAGGGAACAATATAATCTGTACCTAATTCTTTTTATACCATACTATTTTAGGTATACAAACTAAGCACATAGTTGGTCTAACATTGCAGTCAAATAAGGGTACTGTTAATCTGATATGCATGCAAGAATGCACTTAACTGTTACAACACCATAAAATAAATAGGCTTGATCAGCACTGCAGTTCACATAGACACTGTCATTATGTTGCAATTCAACATTCAAACCAACTTTTCTACTTAGACCTCTTGCTTTGGTAGAGTGATTGAGTTTTAAAAATGCAAATATGTTCTGATATCAGCACTCTCTGATGGCCTCCCCTCACCCAGAGGTTCTCACTAAATTCAGTCTAGAAAAGCTTCTAGACTTTGTACCCAAAATTTTGGTAAAAAAATTTAAAATTCTCTTTTTATTTTATTTTTATCCAGTGCTCAGGAATTTTTACTAGTTGTCTACACACTACCCTGTCTCAGATTTTGCATGTATTGTAATTTGTCCTCCAGAATATTGCCCTTTAGGGAAAGGGACCCTTATAGAGCAGTCTGGTTAGTTCTCATATGTATGTTCTTGTGATAACCCTTTATTTCTTTATAATACAAATTATATTCATTCACTATTTGACTTTTTACACATTTAATTCTGAGTATTATGATGGTAAATGTTCAAGATATGGTTGTTGAATAATAAATGTCTGCTAGAACTAGTCTCCTATAATCATGGTATGAGTCAGGCTTAGAAACATTTGCATGTATTGGGTGAGGTTACTTTTTTTGTATTTTTTAATTTTTATTTAAAGTACACATATATTGGAATCAGCGAGATTTGTTCAGAGGTTAAAGTATTTGTCTTGCACATGATGGATTCCAGTTTGGCCCCTGGCACTGCATATTGTCCACTGAGAAATGGCAGGAGTGATCCCTGACCACAGAGCAGGCATAAACCTTCAGTACCACTCAGTGTGGCTCTTCAAAAGAAAATAACATAACACACACACACACACACACACACACACACACACACACACATATATATATATATATATATATATATATATATAGATATATATGAGATAAGTGAATGAACTAGAATTTTGCTTCCAGAAAATGTCAAGATGAAGGTGCTATACACATGCATAAACATATGCTTGTGTATGTGTACACGTGTGTATATAGCATATGTTTATGCATGTGTATAGCACTTTCATCTTGACATTTTCTGGAAGCAAAATTCTAGTTCATTCACTTTCCAACATATCTCATGTGACTTCCTTCACCACAACTCCCGGGACCTGGGCTTCATGAATAGCAGTACATTTGGTGCTTGCTGCTCCCCTCTTCAGCACCAAACAATTGCTGTTCGGTCGCAATGTAAATTGCTTTATTTATGTTGAGGGTATGATATCTACATTCTCAAAAGGACATTACGGATGTGAAGCTCTGAACAGTTAGAGCTGCTTGATGTCACCCCTGGGCATTCTGCTGAGTAACCTCAGTTAATAAGTAGTGGGAGGAATGAGGTATTAGGATTTGTGGTCTCTGGACATTGAAGTAAGAAACCGTGATGTTACATCAGGACCCAAGAGTTCCTGAATTCTTTTTTTTTAATTGATCTCTCTCTCTCCCTCTCTCTGTCTCTCTCTCTCTCTCCCTCTCTCCCTATCCTCTCTCTTTCTCTCTTGGTATATGAAATACACCTAGTGATGCTCAGAGGTTACTACTGGCTTTGCATTCAGGAATTACACCTGGTGGTGCTCAGGGACTCATATGGAATCTTGAGGCTTGAAACCTCCCTCCTCCCAAGTTGGACTTCATACAAAGGAAGTACTCTACTAACTGTACTGTCTCTTGGGCTCATCTTCTGAATTCTTGTATTTTATTCCTATGCAGGCAAAATGGGATTTTAAAAAAAGATGCAGTAAAAATAGAAGTTCCTTGCCATTATTGTCTACATTGAGTCTGTTTATCTTAATTACTTGAAAAACAGAATGAAGAGTTCTGGGAAAAAAAGAGTTAAAAGCTTATCTTGCTGCATCAGACTCCATGAGGTATGCTACAAGGAGTTGGGGGGTGACTCTCTGGTGAGAGACAGCAACTCTTTCATACAGTTATTGTTTATTGTGCAGTTCCTTATGGAAGGTACTCAGATCAATATTTAGACTAATAAGAGGAAGATGTATATGAAAATCTCTTTTTTCATGAGTTTCCAGTTATTTGGAAGAGAGGGAGAAATAAGGCAGTCATATAAGAATGAAAGAGTAAAACAAAAACTGTGATACTAGCAGAATAACATGGCAAGGGAGATAAAAGGAAGGAAGTTGATTCTGATTAAGGGAAGGGATGAAAACTTTGATGAGGGAATGACATTGAAAAGTTTCTTGCTGGTGATGTGGAGTAAAAGAGAGACAGAGCAAGGAAAAACAGGAACAAAAGATGAGTTATGAATTGTTTTAACATTTTAAGGAAATAAGTTAAGGGAATAAGAATACTCTCTTGTGTCTGAAGCACAGAATGTCTAGACAGAAGAATTTGGAAGGAAACTTAAAGAGGTCAGTTTGGACCAGATCATACAAGACCACCAGACACTGAAAATAAACTATAGCTTTCAATGTTTTATTCTGGGCAGTACCATGAATTTTGACTTTTTTGTGTATATCTGATGTTTGCTACCATATAGTACTTCTGGCTTGTCATGAACTTTGCAAAGGCAAACAGCCCATGATGACTTGAACCTGACACTAGCCCTTTGAAAATATAAAGTCCAGAGCTTGCCTCAGTGTCACTAAGTTGCTGAAATAACTCCACCAGCAGTCCATATGATGAAGACATCGCCAGCCTGCCTCTCAGGTAAGAACCCTTGGTAGCTTAATAAAAAATATGCTCAGGGTTTGAATTAATCAATTCAGCCTCAGCCCAGAAGCCCAAAAGTATCCATAGCTTATCCTTCTCTGTCTACATTCCAACGGAATTCTAACAGAAAAGCCAACCTTTCCGTTTGACTTGTAGAGCAACGTCAGGTGCTTTCTGCAGGGTCTGTGCATAATTAAGCTTCTTTCAGAATCTGATGTTGGACTGTGACGTAAAATGTGCATTTTATGTAAGAAGTGATAATTAAAACAATAGTGCATATGTGACTCCAAAAATTCTGTGTATGTGCGTAAGTGACTCTAACTTCTTGTGGGTTTTATTTTTTTTGCTTGTTTGTTTGCTTCAATCAACAAGTATACCACCTGCATGGCAGAGCCTGGCAAGCTACCCATGTCATATTTGATATGCCAAAAACCAGTAACAATTACAGACCTCATTCCCATGACCTGAAGTAATGGTTTGAGGTTCTTTGTGTTCCTGGAGCGAGCAGATGTCTTTGGGCTATACTAGCATGTGACAGGACGTATGAAGATGATACTGGTACCCACTCGAGCAAATCAATGATCAATGGTAAGAAAAATGAAGTGATACAAGTGAATAATTGATACAATTAGTGTCAGCTAGGAGAGCAGGCATGGAGTCGGGGTGGGGAGTAGGAAAGGAAGACGATCTTTTCCAGTATCAATTATTGCAACATATAAATAGTAATGGTATTGATAAAGTCACAAGCTTTTCCTGGATTGTTACATGCAAATTTGGGTCATCATTATTTCAGATTTTCACAACTACTGTTTGGACCTATCCTGACCTATACTGAATAATCTAACTTATATTGCTTTTTTAGAGTTAATTTGCTAACTATGGTCAAAAACCATATTCTTAGTAAAGGTAATAGGGATTATTAAATCTCAGCCTGGACCCATTGTGCCATCTGATCCCCCTGTATAAGAAATTACTGCTATGTTCTAACAGAATAAAAACTGTGCCTCACATTGTTTTTCTTCTTTTTGAGAATCCATGCTGCCACAGAGTGAGTGGCAGTGGGCTGGTATCCTGTCTGCAGTTTGTTGGTCCCCTTGGAGAGTTCTAGATGCGTGCCTGAACCATGGCCGGAGTGAGATTGCAATGGGCAGGGAGAGTTCTGGGTGTGGCCATATGACCTTCTGGAGTGCAGGACTTGGGGGAGGGACCCAAATCCCCTTTCCAAGAAAGTCTGTAGGAATTAGGAATAGGTGACCCACTTACCTGAGTTTGAAAAATGGCTACTCTCATGGATGTGGCTTTTCAAGCAGCGGACTCTGGCCTGGGAAATAGCTACAATTACGAGTGGTGATCTCTGACTGTTGGGACTTTGTTGACACCGGCCAGCGGAGACAGGCACTTTTAAAGACCATAAATATGGTCCGTTTTCATGTTAATCTTACAACTTTTGGGGACAATAAAGATAAAATGAGCATTTTAGTGATGACAGTTAAAGGAGAGTGAAAGGGATGGAAAGTATAGATAGATAGATAGATAGATAGATAGATAGATAGATGATAGATAGATAGAGTAGATAGATAGATATAGATATATACATATATATTCCTTTATATATCCCTTTATATAGAGAGTTAATATATATGTTGTATATGTTTATAAACTTAATTTGCTTATGTTTTTTATAGTAGAAAACTCAGATCCAGAGCCTCATAAAGACCTTTGAATAAGGAGATTATAAGGCACCTTTGTATATGGTGATAATTATCTTGACAGTGAATCCACAAAGGATGCTAATAAAATAATTGTTCTTAGTATTCAAGATCTCTTAGAAGAGGAGGGTGGGAACGAACACCAGGGCCTGAAGAGAAGTGGGCACTTGGGGGACGGTGTGGTGTTGTAACATTGTTTCCATGAAACTCTACCGATAATAGTACAGTAAATTATAGTGGTTAAATGAGAAAATCAAATATTTTTAAAAGAACGACAAATGATTGACCAGCTAGAGAAAATACCTGATCTTAACCGTTTCCTGATTTCCTTCAGTTCAGTCTTGCTAACGTTTTCTTCTCTTTCCTCCATGCAAAAAGTTTATCAAAGATCATCTGCCCTTGAGATACTGTATCTAAGAGTGAGGTAAAGTCTTAAATTCAATACAAATTTAACTCTGGTTAGAAAAGGGTTGGATAACATTCTAGTTTCAAAGCAAATTCTGATTTAAAAAAATCACTGTCATCCTTTGAAGTTGACCCTAGGAATGAGTGTCTTGAAGAAAATTTTATTGGGCAGTTTTTCTGCATTTTCAGAAGTGAATGGTTTAGAGTTTTATTTAGAACTCTTGAATTTTAACTATTGGCAATTAAATTTTAAATGCAAATATGCTGGGACTTCCAAAAGAACAAAAGCAAGACAAAGCTAAAAGCAAATGATTGAGGGTCAGTTTAACAGCCACGCTAAGGAGTGTCCACCCAAACAAGTGCTTTCCTGAGAAGTAACTCTAATAGGCAAAGAAGGGTTTGGTGAGGACAATGCAATGTGAATACCATAAAAGCTGTTAATATTAGGTATCTCAGAGTCACTGAGTCATGAATCCAGAGAGAAGGGGCGATGTATAAAAGTTTGGAGAGTGGGGAAATGAGGAGCATCATTACCATTAATGGCACCACCTTAAGAAAGAGCAGAACCAGAAAGGGTTATGGGGCCTGAGAGGAAGCATGGAACATGGCACTTGCTTGTATGCCGTGGACTGTGTTCCATCTCTGGTTCCACATATGGTCCTGAGCACTGCAAAAGTAAGCCCTTCACAGAGTCAGAAGCAAGCCCTGTGAACAGCACCGAAAAAAGAGAGAGAAGGAAAATGACCTTTGAACAAATCTATTTGCGGTTAATACAATAGCTTGTGTTTGACTTCATATTTTATGGTTGATTAAGCTTTCCAATCTGCACTAAGGCCTTCTGTTAGTACAAAATAATTTAGTGACATGGAACCTGAATATAGGTCTAACTGTTGTTGGCTTTATCATCATCCCAGCTATTTGTTATTATTTTTACATTATTTCAAAAATTAAAATTTGTAGCATCCCTGCATGAAACAAATGTGTTTCATTGCTTTTTTTTTGCCACGCCTGGCAATGCTCAGGGGTTACGCTTACCTCTGCACTCAGGAATTACTCCTGGTGCTACTCAGGTGATTATATGGGATGCTGGGGATCAAACCTGGTTTGGTTGCATGCAACAAAAACGCCCTGCATGCTGTGCTGTACTAATTCTCCAGTCCACTATCTATACATTTTAGACATAATGGTATTGATTATTTCATAGACTATGGTTCAGATATAATTATTCTATGCACTGTGAAATTTTTAAAGAGTGTAGGAGTCAGTGTATTGTGATTGTTTACAATCAAATTGTCAATGTTTCCAAGGTACTCTGATAAGTTATGTAAATTTGAGTGAGTACAGAGAAACACTATTAAGTAATAGGAAGGGAGCATATCTGTTTTATAGGAAAGGAAGAAAATGGATTTAAGAATGCCTAAACATGGGTATTAGAAAGGGCAGCAACATAGTCCATTCTAGGGTTATTCCCATGTCCCAATGAGAAATGCTTTATTTTCTTTACTTGATTTTATGAGACTCTCTCTCCTCTTTCTCCTTTCTCATATTTTCTAAATGTAACTATTCATTTATTTTGACTACAATTCTGTATGCTATGACTATGAGCCAAATGTAGAGGATTTAAAATCAAATTATAAATATTCTCAATTATGTGAGTGGTATGAACTGATTCTAGTTAAAATATATTCTATGTATTTAAAATGATAATAGACATAACAATGTCAAAATAGTCAATTTTGTCATTTTGGTTTTCATTTATTAGTTCTTGTAAGAAAGTGCAATTATTCTTAGACATGAGAAACGTAAGTCTCACAGGATACATGCTAGTCTTCATTTTGATTTATAGCTTCAGTGTTAATTAAACTAATGCCAACTCTGCTAACAGTCTGGAAATACTTTAAAAATACCAGTGTAAATGACAGATCTGGCACATGCACAAATAGATGGAGGCTTGCCTGATTTTTAAAAGGTATTTTACAGATTTGGCCATATAATACTAATTTATAACTGCTCACTTCATCCTGGAAAATGTCTATAAAATGCTGAAGAAAAATTACTTTGAAGCACAAATCGTCTTTACATAAAAATTATAATTAATTGGTAGTTTGAAGAAAAAAATTGATACGGAAAATGAAACACCAAAGGCAGAAGACAGCTTAGTTCCATCAACAATTCCTCTCATCCATCCATGTATGTTACTATGTATACCTCAAGATTTATGAACAACCATTACTAAGCTTCTTTCGAATATATAGGTCCCACCTCTTCTCTTGGATCTACATATAAGGATGGTCCCAACAAGGTCCCAATATCCTTCAGATATCCTTCCTATATATATACATATATACATATATACATATATACATATATATATGCATATATACATATATACATATATATATATACATACATACATACATATATACATATATACATATATACACATATACATATATACATATATACATATATACATATATACATATATACATATATGCATATATACACATATGCATATATGTATATATACATATGTCGGGAGCTCCGCTGGGGTCCCCGACAGTGCCGGAAGCGAGTTCCCTTCTACCTCCAAAGCCGGGCGAGGAATGGATGAAAACTCAGGAATCCGATGCAGTTTTAAAAGGCTTTACTTATCACAGGTTCAGGCATACAAATCAGCAAAAAGGAAAAGCCCGGTGCTTAGGATTCCAGGCTAGAACCCCAGCCACATGTAGGCCAAGATGGCGGCCACCACGTGTAAAGGCTTTGTAAAAGGAGAAGACTTCCAAAGAGGGTGAGCACTCACAAAGAGAGAGGGAGCCCACCAAGAATCGCGGGAGAGGAAACCGGCTAGTTTTATACCTCTGCCACTCAGACCTTCCTCCCACTGTTATGGAAAGCAGGGAGGGTCAAATGCCCTTAGGTAATCCCTCCCTGCACCTCACCTAGGCCCTTTAGTATGCTAAAAGTTTTGAGCCAAGATGTGCCTGGGAATGCCTTTATAGGGTAGAGAAGGGGGTTTCTGAGATGGCATGTCTCTGTACCAAAGACTAATACTAATGCCAGTTAAATATTTCTCCAAGCCTTCACAAGTCTCGTCTACTTCATTGTAGTTTTATATTTTAGTTGCCTTTGAGTATATCAGGGAGCCATGCTTGTTTGCTTGGAAGCAAACAGCATTTCTCTCTGATCTAATTACTTAGGTGTTCTACGTGGCCAGGCTAATATGCTGGTAAGATCTAGCTAGTCCCACAATGATTGTGGTAGCATGGGAGAATATTTATACCAGCTAGTACAGCATACATGGTCGGATAAACTGCCACATTTAGACTACCCCCTTATCTACGAAGTGATTTGCAGGGAGGCAATCCAGAGCAGATGCAGCGGCCCTTAGGAGTCCTGCAACATACATATATGCATATATGCATATATTCATATACACATATACACATATATACATGTATACATATATACACATATACACATGTACATATATATATATGTATATACGTATATACATATATGCATATATGCATATGTACATGTGTACATATACACATATATGCATATATACATGTATACATATACACGTATACATATATACATATACATATACATATATATGCATATATGCAGATATACATACATGCATATATATGCATATATACATATATAGATATATCAGGCATCATACCAAAGAGATATGACCCTCATATTTGTTGCATCATTATTAAAATAATTAAAAGCTGGAAACAAGTATTCCTTAACTGATAAATGGATAAAAGTATACTATAGATGCACAGTGAAATTATATTCATATATTCATATATATATATATATATGTAAAATTTTGCTATTTGAAATAACAGTGGTAGACCTGAGAGTACCATATAAGGTGATGTACAAATGGACAATAAGCTCAATATATGTTGAGCATTACTGAATATAAGGAAAATAGAATTTAAAACCATAATGAGATACCACTTCATACTGACTATGTCAGCCACTACTGAAGAAAACCCAGACAATAATTGACATTGACCAGGATCTGGAGGGATTCTAATTTCCTACTGATAGAAATTTGAAGGGAAGTGGTAGAAGAAAACAATAGGGTAACAACAAAATATCAAATTTAGTTTGTATATTATCAGCAACTTTACTTTTGTTCATGTCTCCACAAAGATGGAACACAGTCACTTTAAAATGCACTTGTTTACTCTCATTCATAACAACACTATTTACAAGAGTCAAAAGAAGAGATCGGGGCTGGAGGATAGCACAGAAGGTAGGGTGTTTGCCTTGTATGCGGCTGAACCAGGTTCGAGCTTGGCATCCCATATGCTCCACTGAGCACTGCCAGGAGTAATTCTTGAGTGCAGAGCCAGGAGTAACACCTGAGCATCACAAGATATGATCTAAAGAAAGAAAGACAAAATCTACTTATGTTTATCTTAATAATTAATAAACAAAATGATAACAGCAGGAATAAACCCTAAGCATTGCCAGGTATGATCCAAAAAAAAAAAAAAAAAAAAAGAATTTGAGAAAGGTTTCCCTTGAAACTGCTTGGCAATAAAAGATCCTTGTTGCTTCAACAAGCACACCAGCATTTGAGTCAGTGGTATAAAATGGTGTTCATGAACCCCAATTCCATAAAGAGATGATGTTAAGCAAATATAGATGTTGATTTGCTGTCGAATCTTGGAAATTAAGGTATTTTCAGACTTTTGCCCATTTTTTTTTAGTTGAGAGGGCATTTGCCAAGGATGGAAAGCTGAGTTTTTAAATTTATTGAAGTTCTATGACTTAACAATTTTGTCCCTCGAGGTGTTGCAGGTGTGACTGCATCGGCAGGTGGCAGACAGAAGACAGTCCTGTCTACACTCAGGCTCTGCCCCCTGGGCCCTGGATTGTTGATGGTCTCACATAGAAAAAGACTGGGGCCCCTAGAATGAACCCAGAGCCATGGCAGAGCCTGGCAAGATACCTGTGGTGCATTTGATATGCCAGTACACATATCAGTAACAATATGATACTATTGTATCATATTGTACAGTAACAATAATGGACCTCATTCTCAACGAATTAAGACTTCACTAGTGCCCACTCAAGAATATAGATGAACAATGGGAAGAAAAGTGACAAGTCACAATGAAATTTTGACATTTGCTGTAGCTAGATGAACTTAAGGACTTAATAAGTAAATGATAAGTAAAGTGAAACAATTTCCAAAGGACAACGGTTGTATGAATCAATTCACATAATATATAGATTTCAATTTGTCAGACTTAAGGGGACCGAATGTAGAATGGACATTTCCAGTAATTAATAAATATCTTTGAGGAATTTTTTGTTTAATAAGGATAGTTTCTGTTCAGGAGGATGAAAGCGTTGTATTTTAATATGTTGCACAAAGAGTGCATAACTAAGCAGTAATAAGTATAGTTATATTAACTGTATGTTAGCATTTTTACTTTTTATGCTACTATGATTTCAGTATCAAGACTTAGTTCCTTATGTAGCTCTGGTATGTAATTTATAAATAGAACTTAATTGTTTAATTTTGCATCTTGGGTTTTCACAAAAATTCATCCAAATGATGAGTTAACATTGAGAAATCTATCAAACTTAACTTTGCTTAGTGTAATTACTGTAACTATGGAATCTTTGGCAATATAATGTAAATAGAATATAATATAAAGAAAGCAGAAATCAATTTTTTATTTTTAAATTATGGTATTATGTCTTCTCCTATACAGTCTTTTTGAACTGTTAAATGCTTCCTTCTAATGTGGTGATAATTATTCTTCTATGTGGTTGTTTTTACTAGACCATGAGTATTATTACCGAAGTGACTTAAATGAGTTCTAGCATCTGTGATTACAAGCAACCTTTCCCATATCTTCATTTGTATGCAGGGACAATAATGGAAACTGCCTTCCAGTTTAGTATTAGGCTTAAAGAAATTTTATAAAATATATGTGTAATGGTATTTGACATATAGAAAGCACTGTATATTCATTAAATAAAATGTGTGTGCATGTGTGTAAACTTTATAAAGCATAAAACTATTTTGAGGGAAGAGAAGGGCTTTGGAAACACCTGGCAGTTCATGGGGATCACTCACAGCTTAATGCTCAGGGGTCACTCTCAGAGGTGTTATGTAGACGATGCGGTCCTGGGCCTCCCCAGGCAGAACATGCACTCAACTCTTGTTTAAAAAAATATTTTATTATACGACTGTGAGATATACAACACTTTGAGCTCACTCTCTGGCTCAAGGAATCTCTTTAAACTCCAATATCATTTAATATTTCCTCATAAAATTATTTGGGCAGTTGCTATAGTAATTCCCTTTTATCCACTGGAATAATGTTTCAAGTCCTCCAAGGGTTGCCTGAAAACTCAGCTAATATCAACATTTATAAATATGTTTTCTCCAGTGCTTAAATATCAATGATAAAAATAATTTCTGAATTAGCATAATAATATGCTAGTTAATAAAATAAGAAGTTATAGTAATACACAGCAGGAAAACTGATATGAAAATTCTCTTTCCCAAAAAAATATTTTGCTTAATATGAAACACGGTTGAAAACAGTAATTAAAAAAATGCAGAAAGGGAGGTCTTAGAAAAGGGAAATACTACTTTATTTTCATTCCTGTAATTAAGCATCAGTTTCTCCTTTTGAATATAATTTAAATTACATTTTACTTAACTTATGCCTCTGAACACTAAATATTCTCACATTTCATATTTGCCCTTTATCTTATTAAGCAAACTCACATAAAAACAAATTAAAGAAGTATGCTTTTTGCTCCATAAGAAATTCTTGCACCTGGGGTTTTCATCTTTGCATGAAAAGGAGTAATTTTTAAGTAAATATTTTATTATACCACCATGAGATATACAATTACAACACTGTTCATATTTGGGGGTTTCTATGACATAGTGTTTCAGCACCCCTCCCTTCATCAGTGCCCATTTCCCACCACCAATGTCCCCAATTCCCTCCCTCTCCCATAGCCTGCTTCTATGGCAAGTTCTTTGACTCTTTTCTCTCTTTCTTCCTCTCTCTCTCTCTTCCCTCTCTTACACATTGTGGATTGCAATACATACACTTAGAGGCCATCATGTGCATTTTTCTGACCTTATTCAATGCTCAGTTCTAGTTTGGTATTAGCCCTTTCAATATTTATTCGCACATGTTAAAAGGAGTAATTTTTATCCCAGAAAGTAAAAAGGCTACTGAAGTCAGCTGCTTCATAGAACTGGTCCCTCCCTTCAAAGATTGTAATATACATTAAATTCTTACATTAGATTCTTCAGAGAAGACCCCAAAGAAGAGGGAAAGAAACAAAAAAAAAGAAAACACAGTCAATACATGGTCTTCCCATTCCGTTAACTATTATTCTCAGACTTACTCAGAAATTGATTGCTTTTGATTGGAGAGGTGTTATAACAAGGAAAGAGGGATTATTTAGAGAATAAGACTGTCTTGGCTGACTGATTTCCAAAATGTCTCTAACCAGCACCATTCACAAATACTGCACTGTGCTCTAGAGTGTATTCTTAATACATTTCAACTTATGAACGTATCTCTGAAAAAGAATATTTCTTCAAAAAATCTAATATGGCAGTTAAACTTTGGAACTTAGAAACTTCTAAATAATAGTTTGTCCATTTCATAACTTAGAACACATGCTGATTTACTGTCTCTGTACATTAAGGGTACTTTAATTATATGGAATCACTTCATAAACATTTCAAGAGATATATTATTGCTTTATTAGTACAGACTATGACATTTAATTATGATGCCTAGGAAAGAACAAGAAAAATTTGAATCAACATAATCTTTAGATATTTACTTTTAGAGAAATCTATATTAAATGTAATTTTAATTTGAATATATTTGACATATATATGTCTATTTATTTAAAGTATATGTACTGTATTGACATTGATTTGTTTTATTATTTTATTTTTAGTTTTTCAGCCTCATACAGTGATGCTCAGGGCTTACACCTTGCTCTGCCTAGGGATTACTCCTGGTGGGACTAGGGATGCCAGGGATTAAACCAGGGTTGGCCAAGTGCCAGAGCAAGCACCCTACCCATTGTACTATCACTCCAGTTTCAAATTTGTTTCATTTTTAAAAAAAAGAAATAATTGTAAATTATTTTAAGAAAAATATCATCTAAAATTCTATGCTCATTCATGATTTTTGTTGTAATTGTTAATAGCAATACAGATTTCTGTTTTTGACCAGTTATTGCTATTAATTAAGAATTATATCAAAATTTCAGGTAATAAAATAAGATTTTTTAAATTTCAATTAAAAGTTCTCTTTGAATTAAAGCATATTTTCCAATTAATGCTTAAAGTTGCATTGCTATATGTAAAAAAACCCAAGTGTGATTATTTAAGTTTCCTAAATTCAGAAAAAATAAGGTATGGCGACAAACTCTAAGTCTCTGCACTTAATAAAAATTGAAATTGAGAACGGGAAAGAAGAATTTACAAAGGTTTCTGAAAACTTTATAATATTTTCATCTACTTTCTACTTCATTCCTACATAATTATCAATTTTAAGTGGCTAGTTCTCTTACCAAAGATAAAGAAATAAAAGATTTGAAATGATAAGTTGGATTTCATTGGATTTCAATGACAGCACACCCCAAGAGTGTGCTCTTAACTTTTGGGCTAGGCCCTAATTCAAAGTCAAACACAACTGCTGAGGCTGGCGACATAGGAGAGGAATTAGGTGCCTGTTTAGCATGCAGTAGACCCCAGTTCAATTCCTGCTATCATGTAGTTTCTCAAGCTTCACCAGATGTGGCCCTGAAAACTTGAAGCACTCCCAGGGTGGGGGGCATGATAATTGTCAGCACCATAGAGCATTAGCAGTACCATGTCTTCTGGCCCTCACGTTGAAACACTGGCCCAGTTGGATGAGAATCATTGAGAGAAACCCTCAGTCCTCCTGGGTCCCACTTGGAAGGCCCCCCCGAACAAAATTTCTCCATAAAGTTATGAAACCGATTTGCTTAACATTTCCCTCGTTTTCCTTTTTATTAAATTCATTAAGATTCCAAAGAAATGTTCTCAGGCCTGAAAGATAATGGATTGGTGTGTTGTGTGCAGAATAACTGGGTTTGATCCCTAGCCCCAGATAGTCCAAGCCCAGGGTACTTCATTTGGTCTATTACTACTAAAGATCTTTATGTAGATTTTTGTTTCCCTCTTAGCACATCATTCAAACATACCATTTTTGCATACTCTCCAGCTCCGGGCACATCTCTTCAACTCCACCGTTCTCCCTGCATTAACATATGCCTCAGAGATTACGAAAACTGGATGAGAATGCTATTTGGGTTTCCCAAAAAGGAATCGAAAGAGCTATGCTTGGAATATCACGCCTCACTCAAGTGAAGGAGAGTATAATAATTGAGTCGGTATAATTTTGGATGGTGGAAATCATTTGGGCCACATCCAGTGATGCTGAGTGGCTATTCCTAGCTTTGTTCTCAAAGGTCATTTCCTATGGTGTGCAGGAGACCAGAGGCAGTTCCAGGGATGGAAACCAGGTTCAGTCACATGAAAACCCAGCACCATTAACTCGTACTTCTCTTTTAGACTTTTCATAGAAACTCTTAATTTGAGCTTTTGTTTTAGGTCACACCCCCAAACAGAGGATTTTAGGGCTTTTTTCCTGGCTCTATACTCTGTGATCCCTCCTGGTGGTGTTCGGGAGACCATATATAGTTGACCATATATAGAACAAACTGTGGTCAGCCATATGCAAAGCAAGTGCCTTTTCCATTGTACTATCTCTTAGAGCCTTTGTTGTTTTTTTTATACTTCTTGTCTCAGTTCATGGCCAGTGCAAAGGACCTGCAATTTTTCTTCAGAGTTTTGATCCTAGACTCTTTTTCCCTTCTATGTTTGTCTTTATCATTAGCACTTGTGTTGAAACAAGTAATGGAAAAGCCTTATAAAGTTTCCTTTAAATCCTGATAGCCTTATAACATTTTCCTCTCTCTTTTTTTCTTCCTTTCCATAAGCAGGGTTTTCAAAAGTATGTTCTTTCATAAGCGTTATAACAACCCTCATTCTCACTCATTAGTTAGAGTATTGTGATACTTATTTAGTAGATTGCAATAACATATGCTTTGAAGGGGCACAAAATTGTACCCTTGATAACATGTTCAGTTGGGAAACTAGTGCTTTCTCAGTAAAAAATCCCCTTGGGCATCAGTACACTGCAATTTTCAGAGGAACAGGGAAAATATTTAGGCTCAAGAAACTAGTGATTTTGTTGTTATTTGTATGCATTCATACTTCAATTTGTGGATTATTTGGAAGCTAATAGCCCTGACTTTTCCTAAACTGATTTTTTATTTGCTTGTTGGTTTTTAAGGTTTTTAGGCCACACCAAACTGCCTCTGTGCTCATGGATCACTCTGGAAGGCTGAGGCAAGCATGGGGGTTCTAAGATGCAAGCCTGGTCAGCCACATGTAAAGCAAGTGCACTATCTTCTGTGCTTCCTTTCTGGCCCCTCCTAAGTTGTTTTTTGGTAGATTTTATTTTATGGTTGATTCTTATGCTTACAAAGGAGAGAGTAAAGAGAAGCTATACATGACTATATTTTGTTCTCTCTGGAAATAATATAGATTCAAAGCATTGAGATTTGTGTATATTTCTAGCAAAAAATAACCAATGACTTATGATCCAAATATTTTAGTTTATAACATTGCCATTAGGAATCTATTTAATCATTGCTCTTCTTGTGAATAAATATAACAGGAAAATAAATAACTAGTCAAGCATGAAATCATGGTAGGAGACATATATAACATATACTGGTTAATTGATTATACATACTTCATGCATTATTATGACATCATCCTGCTTGTGAATTTGCTGCTGCTAAACTTCTTGACAATCAAAGGAGAAAACAGGTGTTGAGTCAAAATAGTGATCCACGCGGTGCCTGGCCTGCTTTTCTATCTATCCTCCTAAAGCCGTTATTTACAATTCTGGTCCTTCTTATTTATGTGACTGGGCCCACACTCTCAGATCCTCAGATCTTCTTTTTTATGTTAGGTAAGTTAATAGACATCTGAAACATGCATAAAATCAAATAGGGTGAAATTCCTGAGAACAAAGCACTGTTTTTCCTACCAGTACTGTTACATGTGACTATTCAGGCTTCTATTAAAGCATGAAGCAGAAAATAAAAACTACAATTTTGCTTGTGACTCTCAAGTCCTTAAAAGTTTATTAAGAAGAGTTGTTAGTCTTTTTTAAGACATGAGTGAAACGTGATAACAAAATGTAGTGCACGCCAAAAGGCCATTGGCAAACCTCTCCTGTATTGGCAGAACCAGTTTTTTTAATGTTATCAGCTTGTATTCAATCATGCATGAATTAAAAAAAATAAAATGCTATACTATTTTTAGCTGTAACCAGAGTTGTAACTATAGTCTTAATGTACTTATACTTTTGAAATGGCATTCTTAGGGCCAAAAATATACACAATGCTGTTTTTAATACTCATAAGTAAACCATATGAATATAATAGAGGATTCACTGCTGATGTATGTTATCCTTACATGGATTCTGTAAATATTGTAAAACTATCTTATCATCTAAATTTCAGATGTGTTTTAATGCCTAGTAACAAATATACTCAACTATCATGATATTTTAAAGAGAAACTATGTCAGTTCCTAAAAAAATTAATGTCCCAGTAAGTGCAGGTTCCTTGAAATTAGCCTTTTCCTGCATCTTAGAATACACCTAAAATAGAATGTTAGATGGATGATCTGAGACTAGTGGTGGAGGGGCAGTAAGGCTGGGGAGTGCATGGCATTGTATGATAAAGGGAAAAACCATAATACTTTGAAGGTTTCCCTGATTATCTATATGCAGTAGGTATGAACATCACACTGGAGCTGTTAAAAGGTCAGAGAAAAGAAGTGGAAGAACTTTGGTATTCTGAAAGTCATTAACAGAGAAGGGAATTAATCAAGTAATCCTATTCTGAAGAGAATGGAGTATGTTGTTCTGACTAAAGAAATGCATTTGTCCTAAGTAACAGTGTCAGAGATAGCTTGCATGTTTTGCTTCTCTTGTGCATAGTGTCCTGAGAATTTTTTAAAGAAGTAGCAAAGCACTAACATTTATTGAATAACCGCCATGTGTCAGAGGCTGTACAATGTGTACAAATCACAGTTAATCTCTGCAACATCTCTTGGGGAATTGATTTAGGAGCATGGAAGCAAGATATTTTGTAAATAGTTGAGTCAGTATAATTCTGGTATAAATGACCACAAAAGTACTTATTTTAACTAAGCTCTGCTGGCTCTAAAACCTGGAATTTGGGGAATTGATGAAGAAAAAAACAAGTATATGAAGAATCCTAGTGCACTTGAGTGTTTGGTGAAAAAATATAGAGCCATTGGTCCTGGCAGGGTGGAGAAACAGTGAATCCCAGAGTGACTTTACAGCTTTGTTATAAAATGGAAAGAGGTAAGAGGCTAGAGGAATAAGTGGATTTGTAGATAACTAATGGAAATACAGATGTTGAAGGAGAGTCAAATAGGTAAGAGGTAAAGTCTAGTTAATGATAAAATGATTCAAGTGTCACTCAGTATTTGGGTTGTTGAAAAGAACAGATGTATACTTCTTTCTAAATTGAGTATTCATGCTGAAAAACTGCTCCTGTATGATTCATTAGAAGCAGGGTTTGAAAAAGAACTTGGGTATTTTTCATTATTATAGTCCCCAGTGATCTACACTATAAAATGTTCATGTCTTACATCCAATACTTAGAGTAAAATTATATTTTAATATATATGCTCTGGTTTATTTGACCATTATTTTATGGAAGAAATGAATAAGTTCTATTCTTATGACTGATTTAGTATATATTGACTTTGTTTACAAATTCCTAAAATGGCAATCTTGATTATTGCTGGTTAAGTAATTTGAAAAATGTAATGATGTAAAGTTAATAAAAACTGTAGTTCCAGAACAATAGGTTATGTTACTCAAAGAAAAATTCATTTTTATAAATAAGGAATAAGTGAATGGAACTTTTGCTTTGAAATTGATTTCCTTTATAGTAAATCTTTGTAACTCTTTTTGAAAATATCAATCATACAGATGGTTGAAAATACTATAAAGATATACTTATAATATTATATTAAATGAGTCAGAAGGAAAAGGATAGATATAAAATGACTGCATTCATTTGTGGGATATAAAAATGTATGAGAATAATATTCAAAGCCAGGCAAAACATGGACCAGGAAGACTTGTTAGTTGTTGAATCTACCACTAGTTTGCGGGAATCAGAGGTGTATATGGTAGAGAGGGGACCAGTGTGCTAATAATTGTTGAAAATGGTAATGCCATACTAGAATTGAGCATTGAACATAAGAGATATATATGATAACCTAATGAATGTATTGCAAGTCACAATGTATAAGAGAGAGGAGCAAGAGAGAGAGAGAGAGAGAGAGAGAGAGAGAGAGAGAGAGAGAGAGAGAGAGAGGAAAAGTGTTTGCCATAGAGGCAGGCTTGGAGAGGGGGAGGAATCTGGGGACATTGGTGTTGGGAAGGGTGTGCTGGCAGAGGGATGGGTGCTGGAACACTGGCTGAAACCCAATCGTGAAGAGCTTTGTAATTGTAAATCTCACAGTGGTATAATAAAATAGAAACAAAAACAAAATAAAATAGTGACCCCCAAAAAAACAAAAGATTCCACGTTAGGGTGTTAATTTAAATGGTCATTAAAAATCTTAGCCAGTACGATTGTTTATTATTATTTGGAAGTGGGACATTGGAGATATAAACATGTAAAAGACCTCATAAGAGGGGCAAATTCCTCTCTGATTCTTCACCTATGCCCTGTACACACAGCAGAAAATGTAGCATTTCTCACATTTGACCGGAAAACAAAAGTTCTCCATTTGATAGAAAACAAAAGACAGATAAAAGGGCAAAGGTCAGTGGGCAAGTTACAGAGACCCAGCAAGAGACTAGTGAACAAACTTCAGACCAGGAGGACAGCAGAGGGCACTGGACGATTCAGAACATCAGGGCTAGGCCAAGAGGACAAAAGAGGAAAGAGGAGAACCCTGGGTCTGGAGACAGTGAGGGACAAAACCAATGAAAGGCCAGCGTGGACACCAGTGTGAGACCAGGACATAGGAAACTGAGTGAGCCCAAATGACCTTCTTAAAGTTGGGAAGTAACTATGATTTCATGGACATCTGGAATTCTCTTTTTTAAAAAAATATTTTATTATACCACTGTAAGATATACAATTACAAAGATGTTCATAAGATGTTCATATTTGAGTTTCAGTCATACAGTGTTCCAGCACCCATCCCTCCACCAGCTTCCATTTCCCACCACCAATGTCCCCGATTCCCCCCCCTATCCCATAGCCTGCCTCTATGGCAGGTTCTTTATTCCTTTCTCTTTCTCTCTCTGTCTTTCTCTTTTCCTTCCCTTCTGCTTTATGGATTACAATACATACATTAAGAGGTTGTCATATTTATCTTTTATCCTATATTTAATGATCAGTTCTAGGTTGGTATTAGCACTTTTAACAATTATTAGCACACTGTTCCATTCTCTGTCTTACCTAGCCTCTGACTCCCACACGTTTGTGATAATTTCCATTTTTGACAAGACCTCCTGATCCATGTTTCACCTGACCTTGGATATTGGTATCATAATATGGACATACATATATATGTATATATACATATATATGTATATATATATATATATGTATATATACATATATATATGTATGTCATGCAAATAAATGCAGTCATTCTGTGTCTGTCTCTCTCCTTCTGGCTAATTTCACTCAACATGATCCTCTCCATGTCCATCCATTTATAGGCAAATTTCATAACTTCATTTTTCCTAACAGCTGCATAGTATTCCATTTGTAGATGTACCACAGTTTCTTTATCCAGTCATCAGTTTTCGGGCACTCTGGTTGTTTCTAGATTCTGGCTACTGTCAATAATGCTGCTATGGACATCTGGAATTCTGCATGCTGATCTTGCAAAAATTCAAGAATGACTCAGGATTTAGTTTCACAGTAGCATTGCTAAAACATATACTTTTATTTTCCTTCCTTCCTTCCTTCCTTCCTTCCTTCCTGAAATTTATTACATCAGGATTTTAAGGGAAGACATTTTCCTTCCTTCCTTCTTCCTTCCTTCCCTCCCTCCCTCCTTCCCTCCTTCCCTCCCTCCCTCCCTCCTTCCCTCCTTCCTCCTTCCTTCCTTCCTATCTTCTCTTTCTTTCTTTCTTTCTTTCTTTCTTTCTTTCTTTCTTTCTTTCTTTCTTTCTTTCTTTCTTTCTTTCTTTCTTTCTTTCTTTCTTTCTTTCTTTCTTTCTCTCTTTCTTTCTTTCTTTTCTTTCTTTCTTTCTTTCTTTCTTTCTTTCTTTCTTTCTTTCTTTCTTTCTTTCTTTCTTTCTTTCTTTCTTTCTTTCTTTCTTTCTTTCTTTCTTTCTTTCTTTCTTTCTTTCTTTCTTTCTTTCTTTCTTTCTTTCTTTCTTTCTTTCTTTCTTTCTTTCTTTCTTTCTTTCTTTTCTTTCTTTCTTTCTTTTTCTTTCTTTCTTGTTACTTTAAAGCAAAACTAGCAGGACAGATGAAATTAAAAAATAATAATAGCAGGTCTTCTCAGTATTTCTATGCTTCATTTCATTATGAATTTGCAGTTTTTGGTCTCTATAGATAGTCAAAACAGTGGATATTTAGACCATGACATGCCTATGATATTATCAATACTGCCAAGTTTAGTTTCCTTTGGGTAACATAAGTCATTGCAGTATGAAAAGAAGTCTTGTAGTCCATGGCTTAGAAAATTTTTTTTCCCTTAAATGTTCCATATCTTCCAGTGCACACTCAATTTAGCTAAGACAATTCATCAAATAATTCTTCTATAGTGATTTCAATCTTGGAAAGCTATTTAATTTTGTAATCACTAATTTGGCATTTAAATAATAAACAATAAAACCCTCCAAATGGGTTAGTCTGGGAAAAACAGTGCATTTGTATGCACTGAATATTTGCCATCAAATGGCATTGTAATTTTCAGCTTGGCTTATATCATAATATGCCATTAGCCTTGCCCTTTATAAAATTTTCTGGGCTCAGGCTCACTATTAAGATGATTGAGACCACTAAATATCTATTCCTTTGCATCTAATAAATTTGTCTTTAGAAAAAAAATCAGTCAGCTAATCTGTAAGAAGTGATAATGACCAGAGAGTTGATGCATTTAATTTTTACTAAATATTTGAGGAGACCACTTTGCATTAACGTAGGTTTAGTGATACTTTTTTTTTTCTTTTTAAGAAATAGATTTATTGGAAAGTAGAAGGGAATGGGAAGGAAATACCCCAACCAAGCAGAAACTTAGTGTTAATTTTTTTTTGTTTGTTTTGGAGCCACACCCAACAGTTCCTGATGGGTTGGCTCAGAGATCTCTCCTTTACTCCTGGTGTACTCAGGGAACACACAAAGTGTTAAGAAACTGAACCTGTATCAGTCACATGTTGATTGTGTGAAAGACAAGCATCTAACCTGCTGTAAGATGTGTCTCTATAACTCTCCAACTACCTATTAAGGTAGTTTTCTCAGCCACATCCTAGCAACAGCCATTTTTTCATAGTCACTCTTCAAGGTAGTGTCCACTTATTGTCATTCTAAAAATCTGGAAATCTATCCTGTCACCGAGACAACATTATTGTGTACACAGTAATCTTCATCACAGTCCCTTTTTTCTTTACTTTTGTATTTTAAGGCAAACCAATGCTCTTGGAAGAATTCCTCGGTTCTCTTTGAGTGTTATATAGAACTCCATAGCATTATTTGGTAAGGAAATAGGTGAGCTATCAAGATTGCTCAGAAAGCCCCTAGGGCACTCCTAGATATTTTTGGCTTTCCCCAAGACAAAGAGCTTAATGTTCTGACCCTCTTAAAGGATTCAAAGCCAGGAACTTCTTGGATCACCCCTGGGATATTCTGGTGCCGCAGGCTCACCACCTGGTCAGTTCTGGGAGGGGAGCATGTGGTACTGGAAAACAAATGGAGGTTAGCCAAAACCCCTGCAATATCTACTTGGCTCTTAAACAAATTTGTTTTGCATTTTTTTGGGGGGGGCGATGCTCAGGGGTTATTCCTGGCTCTGCACTCAGGAATTACTCCTGGCGGTGCTCAGGGGACCATATGGGATGCCAGGGATCGCACCCGGCCGGCACAGGCCAGCCACTTGCAAGGCAAACACCCTACCCGCTGGACTATCACTCTTGCCCCTCTTAAACAAATTTGATTTTAAGAAACATCCACCATTCTCTTTAAAATTTAAATAGGCAAGCCAGGGTTGCAAGGTAGTTCAGTGATTAAGGACATATGCTTTGCATGATCTACACCTAAGTTTGAACTCGGCACTGAATGGTCCCAGAATATCTCAAAGATGGCCCTGGTGAGCCCCTGCACTCGAGAACTGAAAATGCTCTATGTCCTTGGATGCTCACAGTGAAGCACCCTGCATGGTTGACCAAGCACAGCCGGGAGAGCACCGCCCTACTCCCCTGAGCACTGCTGAGGAGGCCTACTCCTGAAAAGCCAAATATGTTCAACATTTTGATTGAATAAATCTATATTTTATTTCTGGTGAATAATCCTAAATTTGCAGGTTTTATACTTCAAATGTGAGCTTAAATTACAAGTAGTCATTTTAAATTTGGCCTAACTGGTTTGCTCATACTCAATCTTAAAATTCAGGATGCACGATCAGTCACTTTCAGGAGACATCTTTTCAAGTGCTTTTCTCTCTGATGTGTGCATACTTTTCATTTAATGCAAAGAAGGTTCAACTTATAGTGCTATATTTTAATGGAACATCTTAATTTATAATGTTTCCTTCTCTGTGTAATTTTATGTAAAGAGAGATGGCATTTATTTATCTCTGTTTGAAACCACTATAGGTTTTGCTTCATAGCTGGGCAGAATGCTTAAAGAAGTCAATTTATGATACCTTTGGGAATCTTTTTCAGATGAATTGTATATTAAATAGACTTGTGATTTTTTGAAGAAAAAAATTTCACATTTAGGGCCATCTCTGGTGCTGTGCAAGACAGTCTTTTAAGTGCTTTATAGGGAACAGACTACTTAAAATTCATATGGGCACTCCAGCTATACTATGTATATTTAGCATAGCCATTGACTATTTCTATATTTAATTGGGATACTGTATGCTAACTCATAGGGTGGACCTGTTATTTTCTGCCTACTGAATATTTCTTTAAGGAATATGGTAATATATTTGCGTCAGTAAGTTTTTTTTTTTTACTTTCTTAATGCAGAAAGTTTCCCTCATCCTTCTGGTTCTTGCCTGGTGTTCAAAGAGGGCAATAATGCTATTGTCATTTAAGCAGAGCAGGACAACACACACGTCCTCCTGGAAGGAGGCCATGCTGCTGACCTCCAGTGATTGCACAGGAATCATGGGTGATAAGCTTACCTCTGTTTTAGGGTTTGTTTCTGGTGTTATACAGAAGAGTATTTTTCAACTGGGGACCCATATGACACCTATTGTCTCCCAAGATATTTCAAAGGGACTTCAGGTGAAAATTATGCAAATTGGAGGTGAGGGGGCATGGTTCAAGTCTAGGGAGTTAACTGGTAGGAGCAGGAAGCCAAAGGAAGGAAACAAGGTTGGGGGAGGGGTGTGTCACAGTCAGAACAAGTTTGAGATACACTGAGTTCGAGCATGTGCCCTTGACATCCAAGATATTAATTTTTACCTGACATTATGATCATGGTGCTAAAGTGCATATGGTATTTCTATGCCCAAACATCTCTCTCTCTCTCTCTCTCTCTCTCTCTCTATCTATCTATCTATCTCTCTCTCTGTTTCTCTGTCTCGGCTCCAAAATAATTTGTATATTTACTCCTTTGATAATAATACCCATATTTTTTTTAACAATTACAAAAGTGTTCATGTAAGGATTTTGGTCATACAGTGTTCCAGCACCCATCCCTCCACCAGTGCCCATTTCCCACCACCAATGTCCCCAATTCCCTCCCCCATCCCCTAGCCTACCTCCGTGGCAGGTTCTCCATCTCTTCTCTCTTTCTCTCTCTCTCTTTCTCTCTTCCTTCTCTTACATATTGCGGATTGTAATACATATACTTAGAGGTTATCATGCATATCTTTTTGCCTGTATCTAATATTAAGTTCTATGTGGTAATAGACTTTCGACTATTATTGGCACACTGTTCCCTTCTCTGTCTTACCTAACCTCTGCTCCCACATGTTTGTGGTAATTTCCACCTTTGACAAGACCTCCTGATCCATGTTTCGCCTGACCTTGGATATTTGTATCATAATATGTATATGTATATATACATATATATATTTAAGTCATGCAAATAAATGCAGTCATTCTATATAAATGAAGTCATTCAAAAAAACTATCTCTCTCTCCTTCTGGCTAATTTCACTCAACATGATCCTTTCCATGCCCATCCATTTATAGGCAAATTTCATAACTTCATTTTTCCTAACACTGCATAGTGTAGATGTACCATGGTTTCTTTATCCAGTCATCAACTTCCAGGAACTCTGGTTGCTTCCAGATTCTGGCTGTTGTGAATAATGCTGCTATGAATATAAAAGTAGGGATGGTGTTTCTGTTGCATGTTTTTGGCTTCCCAAGGTATATTCCCAAGAGTGGTATGGTTGAGTCAAATGGGAGTTCAATTTCTAGACTTTGGAGGAATGTCCATATAGTTTTCCAAAAAGGCTGTACCAGTCAACATTCCTACCAACAATGGATGAGAGTCCCCTTTTCCCTGCATCCACACCAGCACTTGTTGTTCTTGCTCTTTTGGATATGTGCCAGTCTCTGTGGTGTTAGATATCTCATTATTGTTTTGATTTGCATCTCTCTGATGACTAATGATGATGAGCATTTTTTCATGTGTCTTTTGGCCATTTGAACATTTTCCTTTCGAAGTTTCTGTTCAATTCTTTTCCCCCATTTTTTGATTGGGTTGGCTGTTTTCTTCTTGTGAAGTTCTACAGTGCCTGATATATCTTGGATATTAACCCCTTATCAGATGGGTATTGGGTGAATATTCTTTCCCATTCTGTGGACTGCCTTTTCATCTTGGTCACTGTTTCTTTTGAGGTGCAGAAGCTTTTTAGCTTCATGTAGTCCCATATGTTTATCTTTTCTTCTAGTTGTTTCGTTAGTGGTGTTGTTCTTTGAAGATGTCTTTAGCTTCAATGTCGTGGAGGGTTTTTCCTATATTTTCTTCAATGTACTTTAAGGATTCAGGTCTGATAATGAGATCTTCAATCCATTTTGGTCTGATTTTTGTGCATGGTGTTAGACAGAGGAACAAATTCATTTTTTTACATGTTGCTGCCCAATTTTCCCAACACCACTTGTTGAAGACAGCCTTACACTTTTATGGGCCTCGGGAAACTTCTAGAGATATAGTTTTGTGGAACAACATACCATTTTCTAACCAGAAATCCACCCCCTCTGTTTTTGTTTTTAACACCAACATTTAAGAGAAGCATGTGGCCATCTAAGGCAATGCTACTTAGCCTTCCGACAATTTTCCTTTCCCACCTTGTTTCCTTCCTGTGGTGCCCCTGGTTTGCCTCAGTCTCATGCTTTGGTTCCTCATTTGTGAAGTTTTAAACCAGGAACTCCATGTACTATCTGGGGTGGCTCACAGTGGGGCAATATGATCCCCAATCGCGGAACACTAGCCTTAGGGTTATAAAAAGTTATTCCCATTCATTTTGTTCAGAATTTCTGCTCTGATAGGGTTGGTAAATGCTCACACCAAGTTTTATATTGTTATATATCACAATTTTTTAGTCAAAATTAAACAATTTAGGAAAAGGATGCTCATTTTAATACCATTACAATGAAGCTACCCACAGAAGGTATGTGTTAATCTAACATGTTCTTGCTCATGAGTCAATGTTTTAGCAGGTGATTGATAATTTAGAACTGCCAGTTAAGAGTTGAATTTCTTTCAGGCTCCATTTACTACTGATTCTATTTAAAATATAGTTTCCTTTCATATATTAAATAATGACTTTGGTAGGAATGACTTATTTTTTATAAGTAAAATCACATTTCACTTTTCTCTCATTTACAGCTTCTTCCTTTAGGTTAGGAGAATGTCTGCTATGGCTTCTGTCTTCAGCAGGAAGTGATGGGTTCTGGGATATTCACAATGTCTTTGAGAAAGGTCCATTTTGCTGCACCAAAATCATTTCACACTTTATCCTGATATTTGGACACTTTCCCCCACCAGTTTTTTTTTTTAATATACAACTGTGAGATAAACAATTACAAAGATATTCATAATTGGATTTCTGTAATAGTGTTCCAGCACCCATCCCTTTACCAATGCACATTTCTCACCAAAAGAGAAATGTGCATCTCTTCCCTCCTCCCCCAGCCTGCCTGTATAGCAGGCTCTTTCCTCTTCTCTCTCTCTCTTTCTCTCTCTCTCTCCAATTACACATTGTGGCTTGCTCTACATACATTTAGGATTATCATGTAAATCCCTTTTCCTACACTTAATGCTTAGTTCTAAATGGTGTTAGCATTTCCAATAATTAGTAGAACACTGGTATATTTATATCCCACAAATGAATGCAGGCATTCTATATCTGTCCTTTTCCTTCTGACTAATTTCACTCACCATGATACCCTCCATCTCCATACATTTATAGGCAAATTTCCGAGGTCCTGGAAACAGAAGACTAGATAAAGAAATCAGAGTTTCTTTATCTTGTCTTCTATTCTTGGGCACTCAGATTGTTTCCAGATTCTGGTTATCGTTAATAATTCTGTGATGAACATAGAAGTACAGATTGTGTTTCTGCTGTGTGTTTTGGGGTCTCCATTCCCAGGAGTGGTATTGCTGTGTCAAAAGGAAGATCAATATCAAGTTTTTGGAGGAATGTCTATTGTTTTTCAAAAGGGTATTCCCAGGCGGCACTCCCACCAACAGTGGATGTGAGTCCCTTTCTCTCTGCATCCATGCCTGCACTGGCTGTTCTTGCTCTTTTGGACAGCCAGTCTCTGTCCCCACCAGTTCTTGGCTATGTATTTGAAGTCATTGCTAGTGACATCTCTTCAGCAGCATGGCTTCAGCATAGTGTCAGCATCTTAGCTGATCTCTGAGTGTGTATATATGTGTTAAACAAATTTAAGAAAACTTGCATAGTAACCAGTTTAAAGTGCACAGTTAACAGTATCATGTTTATTTACATTATTGTGATGCAGAACAGTTGAATTTTTTCAGTTTGCAAAATATGAACTATTTACCCATTTAACAATAGTTCCTATTTCTTTCTCTCTCCAAACTTAGTGATCATGAGGCCTTTCTACTTCAGACTGTGTCACAGACTACTTTCGAATTGTCATGTCAGTGAAATTATAAATGCTACTGCTCTATGACCAACCTGTTTTACTTAGCACAGTTCACTTGCTGCATGATAATAATTGTACCCAAGTGCAAGAAACAGTCATTTCGATCTTTATAATGATAAATAATGCATTATTTAAAAAGGAAAAACGGGATAATTCTGCATCCATTTATTTTATTCATTTTACTCACAAAATGTGAATCCCAATACGAAGTGTTTCAGACCTGGGCCATCATTGAACTTTGATCACTGTTAATGTAATAAAAAGGGGCTGGAGCAATAGTATAGTGGGGGAGGGATTTGCCTTCCACATGCTCTCCTGGGTTCCATCACTAGCATCCCATATGGTCCCCTGAACAACAACAGGTGTAATTCCTGAGTGCAGAGCCAAGATTAACCCCTAAGCATTTCAGGGCATGATCCAAAATGTCAGGAGGCCCTGACCAGGGTTTCCCAATATGAGGGGAGACCTGGATCTTGCTGGAATTCATCCCTGCAAAAGGAGAGGGTCAGACTTGGGAAGAAGAGTCTGCCTAGCCTCTGTAGCAGAAAGGAAAAGACACCAACATAGTGGAGGTCCTGGAAAGCAGTCCCGATTTATTGAACACAGTTTAAGCCTTTTATGCAATTTTTGGGTGGAGGGGGCAAAAGCACAAATCACATAGCATCCTGGGCCATAGCAATCCTGGGCCACAACAGATAACAATCACTGATTTAAAATTTGCAAGATAACATTTGCAAGGTAACGATCACTGATTTACATATTACTGTGGTCAAAGGTCAGGAGACCAGGCATATTGTGCATCACCTTAAATGTCTTTTGCCTGCCAGTCTCCCATTGGAAAAGTGCCGATGTCTTTCACTTGGGTGTAAATTATTGAGCATCGGAAGCTCCAGTGCCCTGAGAACAGGGCTCGCCTCTGGGCCCTGCCCTGCATAGCCTTACAGCAGGAAAGTGCTAGGCCCCCCCATACTATCTGCTTAGAGCCCCAAACAGAAAAGCAAAAAAGAGAAAAAAAGAAAAGAAAGGTACTGTTGAAATAATATGGAAGATAAGAAAAGGTCAATGATGACTTTTAAAATATGCTGACAAAAATTTGCATTGAAATTATATCCATAATATTTTTATCTCTTTTTATGTTCATTATCATTTTTTTAATTAAACAATAAAACTGTGGTAGGCAAATTAATGGTCATCTACCAAAGTGAATAGTGGAATACATGGATATGTTATATCTCAGGAGGGACTCTCAATATAATTCTGGCTAAGGTTCTTGTGATGCGTGATAATGCTATTTTTTTTGATGACTACATGTAATCACAGAATTCTTTAAAAGTACATGAACAAGGGGTCTATGCTATGCCTCAGATGCAGAAAACATGACTTTCAAAGCTGTTTGACTACAGCACCAACATTTTTTGTAAGTTAAGGAGGAGGTAAGAGTCAAACAGAGATGTGACTTCTGACAATATTATGAGAAAAATAGCTATGGCTGAAAGAAGAATAGGCCAGTAACCAAGGAATGCTGTTGTCCTTTGGACTGGAGAATACAAGGAGATAGATTCTTCCCTGGACCTCTATATGGGAATGTGTCTCTTTGACACATTGATTTTTAATTCATTGTGGTTCTTGATGGAGAACATTTTGTTTAGGTTTGAGCAATCACACTTGTGGTAACTTGTCATGGTAGCAATAAAAAACTCAAACAGAGGTTATTCAGATAAATCTAATTTATTATAAACACAATATCACACATACACAAATAAAGAAATTTATAATGTATATAGGAATATAGAAATATTTTTCTGTACTCAAATCTGACAACAAAATTACTTTTGGGGTTTTCAAAATGACTGGTTGCATGAATTCCCATTAGTTTATTTCTTATTTTATTTTTCTTGCTCAAAAACTGGAAGGAAGAATAGAATGTGATTTGGGCCACATCACCTTCTAGATGAATAAACCATAAAGTGTCAAATAGTTTTCTTTTTTTGACAGAGTAAGGTTGACTGGATGAAATGTTTTTCAGTTACAATGGGCCGGTGAAGTGCTCTCTGGAAAGCACTTCTGTAACTTAGCATCACTAGGTTAAAAGCAGATTCTGTGAATCATAACTTTTAGCAAATGTTTATACACCAATAATGGGAAACATTCTCATGGGGGATTTTAGACTTGTTACCATGGATGTTGTTTGCTAACACTGACTGTTTTCCCTAACTGCTTATAGAAACTCCATGCTGCCACCCATCTGTTTCCTCATCAGAGTAGTTCTAGGCTAGCAGTTAGTACACACATTTCTGTGATTTCAGACGTCTCTCCATATGAATGTATACTGATTTGAGAATTTGATACACAGATATCCCATGCATGTAAAAGCTTAAAAATTTAAATTTTCTCTTCTTTATAGTGTATCACCTTACAACATTTACATTATTATTTTTTAAAACTATTTTATTATATCACAGTGAGATATACAATTACTATCACTACTATCACTGTCTTCCCATTGATAATCTATTTGCTAGAGCGGGCACCGTAATATGTCCATATGTCCTGTCTCACGCTAGTAGAACCCAAAGGCATCTGCTTGATCCAGGAACATAAAGGGCCTCAAACCATTATATTAGGTCATGAAATGACCTAATATAAATGTTACTGGTATTTGGCATATCAAATATGACACAAGCAGCTTGCCAGGCTTGCCGTGCAGGTGGCATACTCTTGTAGTCACCTCTAAATAAAGCAATTATTGATGAACCGTGCGGCCACTAGCTGTGATAGTCTGGTCTGCTGGGTGGAGTTGTGATGAGAAAGAAGTCCCAATGTGGAAAACAGTGGCCCCCATGGAGTCGGGTGGGGGGGGTCGTCTGGCTTGTTGTGAGGCTCTTCTGGGGT
>JAJIBD010010797.1:0-22500 GCA_021461705.1 Cryptotis parvus | reverse complement strand
CATGTGCATTTGGGAGTTTGTAAGGATGGCCACTTTGCTGAACACAAGGCTCTTAAGGCAACTAAGAAAACTCAAGCAGGAACTAAGAGAACTCAATCTGGAACTAAGAGCAAATTCAAATTCAGGCCAACAATGAAAACACACACAAAAAGATACAAAACATGGTAAAGGTAAAAGAGAGTATATAACAGTTAAAATTTGATCTTTGTTCATTTACATTTTGTTAATTTATTTGTGTCCTATTTTAGTTTTCCCCAATCTCCCTAGACTTTCTTCAGTTTCTCTTCACTGTTTTAATCCTTCATCTTTTTCAGCATTACTTTAGCATGTTGCTAAAATTTAGTTTCTTCTAGCCTTGCAATAGTGTGAGAAATGAAGTGTTCTTCGGAGTGAAAACTAGTAGATGTATAAGAAGTTTTTCCTCAAAAATATTCAGGTCAGATCATCTATATGTGGGCTGCAATCTACAGAAACTTTCTAGTGACAATCATTTTAGGAAAAGGCACAGAGTAAGGCACACTTAAGAGAAATTTGACTATGACACTTTCATTGTGCGTAGGTGTTTTCTTTCTATCATGCCATCATAATGGTGTTTTCTTATTTTTTGTTAATTCTTCCATGTCGAAAAAAAAAAATTCTCATTGTGCATTTGTTTTCCATTTTCACTGTTACCTTATTTAGTGGAGGAAGCATTGAATATTTAATTTACCTAATTTTTTTGTAATATATTTAGGGATCTATTGATATCATAGGCTTCAGTGAAGTAAACAGTTACTCCAATATTATAATGATAAAGAGCATATTGTTTTCAAATAAAAAAAGCAGACCATTCTGTATTCTTTTATTTTAGTTATACTTCTCACAAAATGTGAATCCAAAGCGCTTGAGAGTATTTTTGTGACCTCAGTTATGAGTGCATTTATTAAAGCAAAGTCTATATAAACTCAGAAAGTATCTTGTAAAAAACAAATTTCTTTCCTTTTGGAGGAAATTTGTCATTTCCCCAAAATAAGGTGCTTATTATTTTTATTATTTTATCTTTATATATTTTCTATTAACTTTTAGGAAACAGATTTAAAAATTGTTTAAGCTTGGGACAGGGAGATAGCATGTTGGGCAGGTAGTTTGCGTTGCACAGACTGACACAGGTTCTATCCTCTATGTCCCATATGGCCACCTGAGCACTGCCAGAAGTAATTCCTGAGCATTGCTGGGTGTGACCCGAGAAGAAAATAAAATAAGCTGAAGTTTCATTGAAGATGTAGGTTTTGTGTTCAGATGTGAGGGAGATTTTATATTTCTATAGTTTGAAGAACACTACTATTTAATTCTAACAGAAATAAAAAGTATTGCTTTTCTAAAATGGGCGCAGTAACTCACTATAAAAAACAAAATAGAAAATTAAGACTTTGAAAGACTTAGAATTTCCTTTCTAAATCAAATAACTTAAAATGTGGAATAAAAGAAAACATGCTAGTGAATTTATAATGAGATAGTCTAAAACATACTGTGAGAAAAAAGTAAGCAATATTAATTAAGAGTTACAGATGACAGAGTTTAGATATAAGCCAGTGGTATGGAAAGACTTAGACAATAGAAACTTGTAAGTTGAGATACTTATGGTGGGGAAAAACTAGACATATAATAATCAAGAAAAATGAACCAGGCTCAAAGGGAAAGTGAAGGTCCTGACAAAGAAGAATTCGACATGGAGTAGAATCCTTGGAAGACCTAATGTGTTTGGAGGGAGAACATGAGAAACAAAGCATTAATATGTGAATATGCACAGGAGGACAATAAAATTCTTTGGGAAAAATTCTGAATTTTTCCTAAAAGTAATGAAAAACTGGCAAATATTTAAGTAGGCATTTTAAGTTTGTAGGAAATTATGGAAAGCATAACAAAATCTATAAAGGGAAAGATATACTAATTATTTTGAAATTATACTTACTTACTTCTAGAATGGTACTTCTAGACTCACAGACATGGGGCAGAGCTGCTACTGGCCCAACTGCTCACGAGGTGCCCAGGAGGGATCGTGGGTTCTAGCCCTGGCCCGCCACCCCAGAAGAGCCTTGCAACAAGCCAGACGACCCCCCCACTCCATGAGGGGCCTCCATTTTCCACATCCGGACTTCTCTCTCATCAGAACTCCACCCAGCAGACAAGCCTATCACAGCCCGGCTCATGGAGTTCCACCCTGCAGCAGTCTTTTTTTTAAATCCGGCTCAGGTATGCTGGTCCAGAGACTCACAGACATGGGGCAGAGCTGCTACTGTCTCTCCCTGTGCCCAGCCGCTCATGAGGTGCCCAGGAGGGATGGCGGGTTCTAGCCCTGGCCCGCCACCCCAGCAGAGCCTTGCAACAAGCCAGACAACCCCCACTCCATGAGGGCCTCCATTTTCCACATCCGGACTTCTCTCTCATCAGAACTCCACCCAGCAGACAAGCCTATCACAGCCCAGCTCATGGAGTTCCACCCTGCAGCAGTCTTTTTTTAAATCCGGCTCAGGTATGCTGGTCCAGAGACTCACAGACATGGGGCAGAGCTGCTACTGTCTCTCCCTGTGCCCAGTCGCTCATGAGGTGCCCAGGAGGGATGGCGGGTTCTAGCCCTGGCCCGCCACCCCAGCAGAGCCTTGCAACAAGCCAGACAACCCCCCACTCCATGAGGGCCTCCATTTTCCACATCCGGACTTCCCCCTTGTCAGAACTCCACCCAGCAGACCAGCCTATCACAGCCCGGCTCGGCTGTGTGGTTCATCAATAAATGCTGGATTTAGAGATGACTACAAGAGTATGCTACCTGCACGGCAGAGCCTGGCAAGCTACCCGTGTTGTATTTGATATGCCAAATACCAGTAACAATTATAGACCTCTTTCCGGAATGGATTGAGGCTCTTTATGTTCCTGGAGCAAGCAGATGCCCGTGAGCTCTACTAGCATGAGACAAGACATATGGAGATGTTACTGGGGCCCGCTCGAGCAAATCAATGATGAACTGGAAGACAGTGACAGTGACAGTAAAATTGAAATTTATAAATATATCTCCCAAGAAAAGTGTAAGAGTTATAAAGACTACTAATCTTTTTTATAGACTACTAGTCTTTAACAATAAATATGAAAATAAAACCTGAACAAGTTGAGAGACATCTCTGTGTTAGTAATATGGCAATATTTTAAAGAGGCAATTGCTTTCAAATTAATTTATACCTTTAAAACAATTTAAAATCAATATCTACAGTGAATTTTTAAGTTTACAAATACTCAAAAATTAAAGTGGAACATTTATGGAAAAATGTAAGAAAGATGATTAAATATAATTGACCAGATTTTTAATTATTTTTTATTTGTTTGGGGGCCATACTTGATGGTACTCTGGGCTTACTCCGGTTTCTGCACTCAGGTATAGGAGAGGTTTGGGGACAGTAAGTGATCTAGAAATTGAACATGGGTCAGCCATGTGCAAAGCAAGTGTATTCTGGTCTAGTAAGTATTTTTTTTTAAAATTTGGACAAAGTGATTTTATTTTTTAATAACACACTTGCAAAGGTAAAAAGCAAAAGAAAGTGTGCAAGAGAATAGAGAAAGGGAATCTCCTATGTTGCTTTACATCTAGAATACAGTTTTGTAATAGAACAAATAGTTTTTAAGAGTCTATTCCCTTTTCAACTAGAACATTACTTCTAGAGAAGAATTATGACTAGACAACTATATGTAAAAGATCTCTTTATAAAGTTGCATGGAATAAAATTGGGAAATAATTTAGCTCTTTTAATAATACAGATTTGAGAAGAGTAAAGAAATTTTGCTAATTGCTCACATCGATTGCATATGACTACAATATGATTTTACTGGAATGAATCCACACTTCAGCAAAATAAACTTGCAGTAAAAAGGGGAAGGTTATGAACCACACAAAGGAGATATGGGAGACCCTTGGCTTGCTACCAGGCAGAGGCTCCATCCAGAGTATTGGTCAGCCGTCTTCCGTTCACCAGCTGTGATCCACCTTCATGCCAAAATTGCCTCGTAACTTTTCCCCAAATCCCAGATCCATAGGTTTGCAGTTCAGATCACATTTAAAATTGGTCCAGTTTGAGAGGCATATTTCCGAAGAATATTATGAGAATGACCTTTCATTTGTGTCTAGGTAGGGTCTCTCAGATTACCAGCTTTGAATCTGTTCTTATTTCTTCCAAATCTGTTAACAAGTATCTTTGGCAAGTAGTATATCTATGTAACTCAAATTCTCCCTTTTCTTCATCAGTTCAGGGTCATTACAATATCAATGCACATATTGGTCTCCACTCATTGATAAGTGACAATTTAAAAAATTTTATTAAAGAGCCTTGATTTACAAAGTTAAGGATATTTGCATTTTAGATTTACAATATAAACACCAATCCCTTCAACAGTGTCAAAGTTCCTCGACCTTTGTTCCCAGATTCCCCCATCCCAACCCCCACTCTACCCTCGCCTGTCAACTTGACAGGTACATTACGAAGTTTCAGTGGTTAATGCTTAGATCTCCTGTTTTCAGTTATGTTAAATCCATGCTTTGGGTATATGGGTATACACCTCAGAGAAATCTTTTTGACAATGATATTGAACTATGATATATCTATTGGAATATATTTTAAACATGTATGCATTATTATAAATATATTTAAAATGATCATAAATATCTTTAGTAAATGACATTGGGACCTAGTGATTATTTATAAACTGTATAATCACAACTTGTGAAAAAAAATGACTGAATAACTGGCACTAATTCAAAATAGTACCCAGCTACTTGTTTTGTCCTGAACAAAGTCTGGAGAACTTTTTTTCTAAGTTAAATAGATCTTACCTGAGAAGAATCCTATTGTGAGTGCTTTCTGCAGCTCATCTTCAGTCTCACTGATTCTCTCTTCCGCTGCTGTCATCCTACTGTTGAGAGCCCCGATTGTGTTTTTCATTTCATCTACTGAGTTTTTAAGTGATAATATTTCTCTTTGCATGGTTCTCATTTCTGCTCTCATTTCCTCCCGTAGTTTATTGACTGCCCTTTCAACTGCTTCATTTATGTTCTCCTGTATTTTATTGGACATCTGCTCAATTTTTTCGTTGAGCTCCTTAAACATCCTACCAATTTCCTCTCTAATTTCATTGTCAGAGTGATCATGCATATCTGTATTCTTTTTGATTCTTCACGGTCAATTCCTTCATCTGTTCTTCGAGCTGGGGATCTGCGTTGTTTTCCCATGGTGTTGCGGTGTTCAGGGATAGATGCCTCTAGTGTACTGTTTCTTTTTTCTTGAGGGTATTACCTACCCTTGGTGTTGAATTTCCTAGTTTTAGTAATAATAAGCGGCCGCATAAGTGTCCGCCCGCCCGCCAGCCGCACACCCCAGAGACTCTACCTGAGATGCAGGCAGGCCGGGTGAGAGTTCAAAATGACGGTTTACTTCCGGTTCCGCTCGGACTTCTGGGGGTTGTAGTTCCACCTTCTGCCGAGACCTGGGGCTCTACCACAGCCCCAGGCGCCCGCCCAGCCAGCACAAGACCCCAGAGACTCTACCTGAGATGCAGGCAGGCCGGGGTGAGAGTTCAAAAATGCAAGAATCCTATTGTGAATATTGGACTCAAAGAGAAATAAGAGCTGTTAATGCTGATAGTCTGATAAAAAAGAAGAAAGGAAAAAGTATAAAGCGATTTTCTTGAAAGAAGAAATATTCTAAAACCCTTTACCACAAAGGAAAATGCTTCTTTAATTGGAATCTGCATGGACTCAGCATTCCAGCCACTGGCTCTTTAGATAATTTTTATAGGCCAAAACTGCCATGGTTACAGCATGGTGTAGCTCAGGGAAATGCTACCAGAGGGCCTCATTCTAGCAAGGTCTAGGAGGGAGCTGACCTTGACAGGAATAAAACAGAAGGAAACTTAGAACAGTTACATCCAGCACAAACCATTAAAATGTCTTGTCAGTAAACATGACCAGCTATCCAGGAAATGTCGAGTATGTGAGGAAAACAAGCATAATGAAAGGCAAAGATCAAAATTTGAATAATCAAATTGAAACACTACCTAGTCACGATGATTTTTTTAAAAGAATTTCAGGAGGATACTAAACAGTGAAGTCAGGTAGTTTTTATTGAACAGATCGTGCTTAAAAAGATGTGAGAGGAGAGTAAAAAGAAAATTTGTTCAAGAGAGAACGGAGGCTTCCACGGTGTGGAGAAAAGCAAGTGAGCAAAGAAACAGAGACAAGCCAGTGAGGTATGTGTTCAAAGGAGAAAGGCAAAATTCAAGACTACTTCTCACGACCTTAAGTTGTACCAAAAATCTTTAAAAGCATCTGAAAGGACCAGAAAGAGCTCAGTGAACTGGAGCATATATATATATATATATATATATATATATATATATATATATATATATATATATATATAAATTTTTTTATTTTTAAAATTACAAAGATATACAATTAAAAAGTTCATATTTGGGTTTTGGTCAAACAGTGTTGCAGCACCCATCCCGCCACCAGTGCCCATCTCCCACCACCAATGTCCCGGTTCCCTCCCCTACCCCAGCCCTGCTCCATGGCAGGTTCTTTATCTCTTTCCATTTCTCTCTCTTTCTATTTTCCTTCCCCTCCAGACTATGGATTACAGAACATACATTAAGGGGTTGTCATGTGTATCTTTTTGCCTCTATTTAATGCTCAGTTCTAGGTTGGCATTAGTACCCTCAACAATTGTTAGCACCCTGTTCCATTTTTCTGTCTTACCTAGCCTCTGAATCCCACACGTTTGTGATAATTTCCACCTTTGACAGGCCCTCCTGATGTATGTTTCACTTGACCGTGGATATTGGTATCATAATATGTACCTATATATTTATGTTATGCAGATAAATGCAGTCATTCTGTATCTGTCTCTCTCCTTCTGGCTAATTTCGCTCAACATAATCTTCTCCATGGAGCATATATTTTACATGTAGGAGACGTGGGTCAGTATCTGTCACCCATAGTACCCCAGAACCACAGGGAATGAACTCTGAGCACAGAGCAGGGAATAACCTATGACTGCCACTGAATTTGGATCAAAAATCCAGAAAAGTATATCAAATAAAAACATCTTAAAGATCTAGAATTATTTCCAAAGTGTTCTGGCATTGTTTGCAAGATGATACTAAATTGTTTCAGAAGCTTATAAATTAAAGATGATGCTACGTCTTGGTACTCACTGAAAGTATAGTAAAAGCTCATTTCATAATCTGAAGGAAACACGTGACTTGGTGAACCTCTTTTTTCGTAGGGGTTTTCTGTTTCCCAGTTCAATTCCATTTAAGCCTCCCAAATGGTTGGATTCAAGAGGAATTTTCTTAATTGCTTAATATTTGACAACTGAATTGTTTCCTGGTTTCAGTCTGAATACTTTTAACAAGCCTAAAATAAAAAAAAAATTATAGTGTTTACTTAGCTGCCTACAACCTCATGGCTGCCACACAGAGCTATCTATAAATCTTGCGTTGTAAACACTAACCTTTATTTTTGTTGTTGTCACCTGGTATCTTCATCAATGTCAAAATAAGAGTCTTGAAAGAGGATGTTCTGCACTTTTGCTGGCCCATGCAGAGCAATTTGACTGGGTAACCCTATTACATATAAAAGAATGTGCTGAAGCATCTCTGACAGTTGCTGTATGATGGAGTGGGATAAAGGTCACTTCCTGCAAATGTTAGGGTTTTTAAGAATCCTCCAGATATTCGAGGAATAATGGGATTCAACAAGCAATCAATCATACTTGAAACATGTGAAGATATCTAAGGACAAAACACTGGGATTTAATATTCAGATTCATCCAGGTTTTTAGACGGTCTGGAAATAATGAGATTTAAATTCAGAGAAATTTACATGAAGTAAAGGAGATATATTATAGATTTTTCTGTCATACTTCAAAAGTATATAAATACTAACATAATTAATTACAATCCTAGGAGTAAAAATCCCCCATTTAGATGCATCTTTATCCAGGAATGAATATATTTCTTTCAACTTTTTCTTTAAGTGTTATCTTTTTCATTTTAACTATTTTATGTTTTATAGACTTAGTAAAAGTTTTAATTGATTTCTTACTCTATTCAGAAACTGAGAATAAGAATGTACTGAATTTTTGAGGTTTGTGTTAATAGTTTTAAAGCTAAGTTTATGAAATAATAAAAAGTGATAAGATGATAATTATTTAGCATTCTAAGGTATTTAGTTTGCAATTAATTTTTAAATTACCTAGTTATTCTGGATTCATATATTATTAAATTCAATTTTATTTAAGCTCTATGTGCTATGTTAGGGAAACATAAAATTAGAAATATAATACTATCTTTCAAGATAGCTCATATTTTAAAAATCCATCATTTTATTTTTCCTTTAAAAATTTAACCTTGGGGCCAGAGCAATAGTCCAGCGAGTAGGGCATATGCCTTGCACACGGTCGACCCAGGTTGGATCTCCAGCATCCCATATGGTCCCCTGAGCATCTCCAGGAATAATTCCTGAGTGCAGAGCCAGGAGTAACCCCTGAGCATTGCTAGGAGTGACCCAAAAAGCAAAAAAAAAAACCCTTTTATTTTGAAATATATTGCATTCCAGAAATTGCAAAATGGGATAATTTTTAGTGTACTTACCCATTTCTCCAATGATAATTTCCTCCAGAGCCATATAAAATGGTGAAAACAGGACTCTTCTACACAATCTGTGAACTTTTATATAACATTCACACAGGGATAAAATTGTTGAGCTCATCCCCAAACTCTGGTAATAACTGATTTTCAGTCTACTTTATACTCACAATTTTACCATTTTATAAATGTTATATAACTGGACAGAAAAATGAATGCTTTGAAACTGGATTTTTTTCACTCAGCACAAAGTTTCTTCATATGTCCATAATTTATTGTATGTTATTGATAGTTCATTTTTATTTTTTTTTCTTCCATGGTTGTTTACCTTTTTATCAGGTGAAAGAGAGAGTATTGAGTGGTTTTCAGATGGGCCTACTACTAAATACGTAGTAGTGTTTGTGTGCAAGGTGTCCGTAAGCAAGCTTCCACATCTCAGGATAAATGGGCAAGAGGGGAGAGTTGCAATGTTGCAATGAAATCGCAAAACTGTGTTCCAGAATGACTGTGACATTTTACACTTCCTTGGACAATGTGTGAGTTCAGTGACTCCCTGTCAGCACCTGTTTATGTCAGTATTGTTTTATTTCAGTCATTTAAATAGGTTTTAATAGTAGCACTCATGTCTCAGTTTGTTATATTGACGAAACCTATACTATTTTTGCTGAATTCTTTAAAAGCGTGCATACGGCTTCATGTGAAAATACTAATAAACTAAAAAAAAAATCACTAATGACCTCCAAACTCTAATGACACTTTTAGGTTAATTATGTTGCTGGTTTGGGTAGGGAGTTTCTTAAAAAATAAGCATGATCATATTTTAAAAAATTAGCCTGAGTGGAAAATCTATAAATCAGCATTCTTTGCTGTCCTCCCTCTTAATAATAAGTATTTAAGGTTTATAAATTCTGAGGTATTATAATTTATTGTAAGATATTTGGGCATAGAAGAGAAAATAGTATTTCCTAGAGAGTCAGCCAGAAAACATGAGTTCCTTTATGAAAGCGAATATAGCCAATGTATATTTTCTTCCTCTATATATAACTATTAAGCACTTTTTGACTCTAGATTCAAATACACACAAAAGGACATGCTCAACATGCGTAGTTTGGTATAAAAATGAGTAATCATTTTACACTTTGTACCTTGTGAAAGTAGTGAAAACTTAACTGTGTAGAGTGAGGATAAATATCCATATTTGCTTATGCTATTTTAGGTGTTTACTGTGAAATACTAAAGTACTGGTTTTGAGAAATGAAGGCACCTCCCTTCTGTTGCAATATTAGTTATGATAGCAAAGAGACAGGAACAAGCTCAATGTTCATCTATTGATCTTAGGTGAATATGATGTCATTTGTAGGATCTATTGATATCAACTATTTATTAGCTATAAAAGATAAAATTCTGTCATTTGCTGTACTATAGATATACCTAGATCATTATAGTTACGAAGAGAAAGATATGTACTTTGTGACTCAACTTATATGTCATATGTAAAAAAACCAAATGAATGATGCAAATAAAAGAAAACAACTTTTAGACTAAAACACCAGATCAGTGGATTAGGAAAGAGATGTTCAGTCGGAATATGGGAGCCATATATGTGTTGAGAGACAGAATTGGAGTTTTCATGAATTTGATTTGATGTGTACAGATGTAAATTTGTGTTGCTGCATACCCAAAACTTCTACAATGTCATAGCAAAATATTATTTCAATGAAGAATTATTTTTTAAAACATTAAATGTGCTGGAGAAAGATAAGGTTTCAGTATTGAAAATTCAGATGTCTGGATTCTAAGAAGTATATAAATAATGTGAACTTTAAACTAGATTATTAGGGCCGAGTGTACATAACAAATGGAAATCGACAGGCATAACTTGCATATGATGAATATATATGCCGGGGTTGTTTCAGTAGAAAATAAACAAAAGGGTTTAACTAAAAGAACTTGGAAGGAAGAAACAATGAGATACAGTGACAAATAAAATGTTCACAATGATAAAGGGAAAAAAAGGTACATTAATAAATAGTGAACTCAAGATATGTTTAATTAACTTGTAATGGCAATAGAAAAAGTTAAAAGATGAGATGTGTTGGAGGACAGGTTTAGCTATTCTGGGAGTTTTGTTGTTTTGCCCACTCCCAGCTTAATCTATTTAAGTCAAGTTTCATTCTAATGAGACCTCTCTTCTATGTAAACACTGCTAGAGGGTGTGGCAGTTACAGAAGTCACCTTGATTGAATAACTTCTGACTTATACATCTACTAAGACTTCTATGTTTTCTAGATTGGGCACAGCTCCTCTTTATACCCACTGCACCCAACGTGGGACAGTTAGAATTTACCAGGAGACTATCACCCTGGCTACGCTGAGACTAAAGGAAGACTATAGGAAGGATCATACTAGTTTGCTCTAAGCAGGCGAGTGTGACCCTTTCAGTACACGAAAACAAGATACTCAGAATCACCCTGGTGCAGATAATAATAAGAAGGACCTTGTGGGTACCATTTAGATTACGTGAAGCTCATAAAATTAAGAGGTATTACTTTATACCAGCCCCTCTCTCCAGTGTTTTACATAAGAGATAATCTTGGTAGAAAGAATTAGACCTTAGCATAACCTTTGTTTATACCTGCAATAGGGTGTGGCACTACACTCTGTTTAGAGTTCTTTGTTGACATGACCCTCCCGATTGGATTACTTTGGTGTATATAAGAGGACTGACCTGAGGCCCCTTCACCTTTTGACTTTGGGCCTTTTCGTTTTGGCTTTTGGCTCTTCAGCCTTGTGGCTTTTGGCTTTTGGCTTTTGCTCCTTGGTCTTTTGTTCCATCGTCTGGGTAGGACTCAGCTCGGGTGAGATCCTCTCTCTTTGGTGGGAGACTTAGACTCTTTTGTATGGTCTAAGTTCGGACCAGAGCTAAAATTTGTTCATTATATTGGAGTGCTGTGGAAGAGCTTTTGTACTATTAAAAGCCTTTTTTGGAACTGCACCGCACTCGTGAGTTTTCATCTGCCCTCCTGGCATCCTTGGAGGTAGAAGAGAACCTCTGTCCAGACACTGTTGGGGACCCCTGCGGCGTTCCCCAACAAGATGGATTTAGGAATGAAAACAATGAGATCAGCAGAGATATGCAGAGCTTAATAGACCAAGGACAAACCAATGAGAAAAAGTAAAGGAAGGGGCTCAAATAAGAGACACAAAATGATCTCATTAAAACAAAATGAGTTTCATTTAAGCTAAGAAAGTGAAAAATTCATAGAGAAAACAAGACACCTGGAAATTTGTATGATTCTTGAGTAAGAACTGCAACGATATACCAATTAAGAAAACAGCAGGCTAATAGAGATAATGTTTGAAGCTCAATGTCTGAAGAAATAAGAGGGGAATGGATGTTTTTCTTTAATTCCAAAATTTTATTTTATCAAAGTATTGTGAAGTCACAGTTTTAAATAGTTGGATTTTTGACATATGATGTTCAGTCACCAATTCCACAACCAGTGGCAACTTTCTTCCACGAGATTTCTTCCATACCCCCACAACTCAGCCCATCTGCGATCTTGATAGGCACCTTTTTATTTTTATTTTGTTTTATTTTATTTTATTTTATTTTTTTGCTTTTTGGGTCATACCCGGCAATGCTCAGGGGTTACTCCTGGCTCTGCACTCAGGAATCACGCCTGGCAGTGCTCGGGAACCATATGGGATGCCGGGGATCAAACCCGGCCGGCATGGGCCGGCCATGGATAGGCACCTTTTAAATTTGGTTATTAACGTTTGATTCTTGCAATTTCAGTGTTGTTCCTTAACACTGCACATGTACCTGAATCCCCTTGACCAATACCCCTATTCACTGTATCACTGTCTTCCCGTTCATCATCAATTTGCTCGAGCGGGCCCCAATAACATCTCCATAAGTCCTGTCTCATGCTAGTAGAGCCCAAGGGCATCTGCTTGCTCCAGGAATATAAAGAGCCTCAATCCATTCCATCAGATCATGGGAATGAGGTCTATAATTGTTACTGGTATTTGGCATATCAACTACAACACGGGTAGCTTGCCAGGCTCTGCCGTGCGTGTAGCGTACTCTTGTAGTCATCTCTAAATCTAGCATTTATTGATGAACTGAGCGACCAAAGCGGCCGTGCGAGGTGGACTGTGATAATACCCCTATTGCTTATCATCTATTTATTCTCCCCTTCCCTTCACTCTATTTCTTTCATTTTCCTCTCTATACTCTGGGGCCAAGGGTGACAGAGGCATCCACCTTTAAACCAATGCATTTCCTCCCTCGACTCCAAATAGCACATAATGTTATGTAATCCATAGTCTGGAGGGGAAGGAAAAGAGAAAGAGAGAGAAATGGAAGGAAATAAAAGAACCTGCCATGGAGGAGGGCTGGGGGGGGGGAGGGAACCAGGGACGTTGGTGGTGGGAGATGGGCACTGGTGGCGGGATGGGTGCTAGAACACTGTATGACCAAAATCCAAATATGAACTTTTTAATTGTATATCTTTGTAATTGTAAAAATAAAAAATTTAAAAAATTTAAAAAAAATACCACATACAAGTGAATCATCCTGTGTGTGTCCTTTTTCTTACTTCATTTAATATTAAATCTTCCAGTTACACCTATGTTACAGCAAATTGTATTATTTCATCATTCCTAAGAGCTGCATAGTCATAGTATTCCATTGAATATATATAACATATACTCTATATATAGTGAAGTCAGTAAGAAATCTATATATTATATATATGAATATGAATATATATATATATATATCTCACAACTTCATATCCACTAGTCTGTTCTTAGACACCTAAGTTGATTCTAAATCTTACCTATTGTACAGAGTGCTGAAATGAATAATGGTTCAGAACACAATATTTATTTATAGAGAAAATAAAATATGATATTAATCAAGTATTGACTTGAAAATTAGTTATACATATGTCTAAAATGTATGAAATTTATAGAAAGGTTATAAAGAAGTCATGTTTAAGAAACTGGAAGATAAAACCCAGTGAAAAATCTTGATAAGTTTATGAACATAAAAATAAGTGGAAACATGAAATGATTATTCATTGGATCCTATTACATATTTTACCAAGAACCATTAGCAATGTAGAAGTTACTGCAAATAAAAAGGAAGAAGAGAGGGGCATTTGGTGGCAGGAAGGAAATTAGGGATAACCATGTTGGAAACTGTACACTGGTGGAGGGTTGGGTGATGGGACATTGTTTGACTGAAAGACAGTCATAAACAGCTTTGTAACTGTGTATCCCATGAGGATTCAATTTTTTTAAAAATTACTCCAAATATGGATTTCTTTTATGATAAATATGACACATAACAATTCATGTATTTATTTTTCCCTTGGACATTTACAATGATGATTACTTGTATTTTCATTAAGAAGGGCTGAATTTAATAAGCTTTTATTGACAATCCATGACAGACAATGAAATCTCTTGATTTCTTACTGATTTCACAAATCTGTTTAATTCTAGAAGGAAATCCAATACATTTGCAAACATCCATTGTTTGTTAAGTATTTACTAATTGCCTTACTATTGATATAATTTTGAAGCTGGAGGAAAAGATTTATTCATCAATTAGATATCATTATGATTATCATTAGGCAGTCATAGAAAGAATTCTCAACCTGAATATAAATATTCAGTGCTGTCCCGAATATTGCCTTCCTGAAATTTACTCAAGCAGTGGTACAAAATTGCATTGACCTATTTTTTGACAATATATAGAAAGCCAATTTTAAAACTTTTCAAATATGTTTAATATGTATGAATGTATTGTCTATATCTAGACCTATATAGCTTAAAGTGTAATAGTCTAATTTCTAGCTTAGGTCAAATGAGTAACTCTTCTCTTGAAAACTATTAACAAGTAAAGATTTGAGGCATGAGAAACCAGTTCTAACTATAAAAAAAATTAGTAGGGATGATCTTTATGAGGATGGAACTGACATAGCACATCTCCATTTTGAGTGCAGTGATGGTTATAGGACATGATAAATAATTTCAAACACAAGCTACTGTAAATATCAGTATCTATTTCCTTATAATGATACTTTAATTCTAACTGTGATCTTTGGGAAAAACTTGGTGAAGGGAACGTAGTTCTCTACTAGTTCTGTAATGTCCAGTGAAATTATAATTAATTGATATAAAAATTGGAAAAAGCAGAAAAAACAGCTGTTCATGGCTTTGAACATCTAAATGTGTAAAGTGAAATATAAATATTCACATCTTCCAAATAGTGTTTTTGTAAAATACTTAGAATAGTTGAACTTAGAATAGTTGACCTTAGAATAATTGAACTTAGAGTAGTTCAATGTTCAGGAGTGCAACATTAACAACTGAGCCTACTTAGTTATTTGATGCTCTTTGTTATATAAAGTACTAGTTGCTCTTGATTTTACTGCTCTCTTGCTCACAAAGAGCACACTTTTAAACTTACAGGTGTAAAAAGGCAGATGACTAGATTATGAAATGCGTGGTTTCCCTACATTGGCTCAGATTGACTTTGTTCTTTTGAATATAGATATATAATATTTGGGGGTAGAATTAAAAAATAAAATTATATAAACATGTCTCAATATCAGTATGCATATATAGATATATAATATCCTAAAGGTATATAATAATTTCATGGAAAATATTTAGATTTCAGAAATTCAGACTTTATGCTTAGTTTTTTTATCCGAATAAATAATATGTGCCTTAACTATATAAGTGGCTGATAGAAAGCTATAAGCTTACTTTAAGCATTTGTCACATTTTTGTCATCACTTTGAATTGATTTCTGCTTTGCTCTTCTTATGAATATAGAATTTTTGAGTCCAAATGCTTTAAGTTAGGTACATCATTATTTCCCTTATGATCTGTTGAAGCAGGTGAAAAACTCACAAGAATTATACTGTTTTCTGTAACAGTAGTTCAGTTTTCATCCGTCCAGACCCAATTTGTGTCAGAGGGCAAAACTTGTCTGACTAGATCTACTTCCAATGTTCTTGCTCTCTCACATTTAGGACACTAAACTTTTAGAGACAGACTCTTTAGGGCCTTCTTAATTATTTTCATTATTATCTAAGAGAGATCACTAAGTCTCAGCTTCTATTGAAATTCGCAAAGTTGTCTGTGCAAATTATATGTTAATCTAAACTACCTTTCTCTGGCTTTATGACGTGATTATTATTTAGAGTCTTTCCAGCAGTGAACTTGAAGATCATGCAAATGTGTTCTTTGGGAAAGTGACCATATAGCTGAATGATTTGTTTTAATGGAAATCAGATAGATTTATCATCAGTCATGAAATTTCTCTATCAATGCTTTCCTTAAAGTAAGCACAGTATTTTATAAGTTTCACTTTAGTTCTAACATAAGCTGATTGAGAAGGCTATTATTTAGACATGAAATTTATTTAATATGTTACCTTATGTTGCTATGCTGTATTGTGCCATTAGTTCATATAGTATTTACTTTTGTTTTAATATCTTCTATGTGATAATTAAAATTTAAATAACTGTAACTATAAAATATGTAGCATATATTTAAAATTGAAAATCAAGGCTGGAGATAGAGTAGAGGGGTACTCTCTCTCTAGAGTAAATTGCCTTGCATTTGATTCCTGCCACTGAATACTGCCCCAAGCACTAGAAGTGACATAAGCATTCCCAAGAACTCTTGAGCACCCAAGACTCCCAAATATAAAATAAAAAAGGGTCCGAGCAACAGTGCAGTGGGTAGAGAGTTTGCTTTGCATTCGACTGACCCTGGTTCGATCTCCAGCATCCCATATGGTATCCCAAGCACCACCAGGAGTAATTCCAGAGTGCAGAGCTAGGAATAACCCCTGGGCATCGCCAGGTGTGACCAAAAAGTAACAAAAAATTAAATTATGAATCAAAATATACTTACAATTGAATTTGTTTACAATGTACACACTTAACTAGACAACAATGACTTTCTGACCTTACTACAATGCTAAACAGCAGTTTTAGTAGTTGAGTTGCTCATGGTTCACCACATGAGATACAGTGTAACTATGGATATTCATTTATTCAATATTTATTGAACAGATATTTGTTAAATCCTAAACTACATTGATAAATGAATGCCTCATGTACTCATAATGAGCCTACAATCAAATGAAAATTTAGATAAGTTAATAGTTCCCATTAGTGAAAAGAGCTGTGAGAAAAAGTTTATGGTGAATGTTTTGGCATGCATTATTGAACTGCATTTCTTAGGGAAGTGATAAAAACAAGGGTTATGTAAGTGGGAGATAAGTAGACATAAATTTCTGGAGCAGTGTCTGGGTTTTAGGATTACTCTATTATAGATCTAAAGTCATCATATTAAATTCAGTATGGAATCTGAACTTCATCTTGATACTGAGATATATCATTGGAGATGAATGCTGTAAGTATTTTTATACTAGAAGAAGCATAAAAACAGTGATATAGGGCATTGTTCTTTTGATGATGGTATTGTGTAACACCTCCATATATCAACACCACAAATGTTAATGCTATATAGTTATGCTACCTGAACTACAATGAATCTTTAAAAATAAACAAAATGAGAAGAGAAAAGGGAAAGAAAGGAGAGGAGGGGAGGGAAGGGAGGAAAGGGAGGGGAGGGAAAAGATGGGGAGGGAAGGGAAGAGAGAAACACAATCCTGGCTAAAGAATAAAGAATGTGCTAGAAAAAAAAGTTAATAATGAAATTTGGGAGATTAGGTATGCAATGTTTTTTTTTTTTTGGGTCACCCGGCATGCTCAGGGTTACCCTGGCTGCACTCAGGTACGGCTGTGCTCAGGGGACCATATGGGATGCGGGAATCAAACCCTGGCCAGCAGGCACGCCCACCCGGGGCCGCTAGGTATGCAATGTTAAGGTCCTGCACTATGGTGGTGACAGAAGAGAAAGAAAATATATTTATATCTCAAAATATTCTTTTGTGATTATTTTGAGAGTTTACAAATGTTACTTTTTAAAAAATATTCTATGACTCAGGAATAATTTACTTACATCTCCTTTGTAACAATATTGTATTATATCATAAGCAAATGTTTTCTGTACATCAACTCAAGTCCCCACCCAAGTTGTTTGATTTAACATTTATTTATTTTTTTAAATTATTTTTCTTTTTTATTGAAACACCGTGATTTACAAAGTAAAAAGAGTTTTATAATACTGTTGATAGAAAGATTCATACTTCAACACCACTCCCACCACCAGTGTTTTCCCACCACCAATCCCCATGCCTGCTCCCTCAGCTGGCTTTGATTGTATTGACTGTTAAAGCACAGACATGGCAATGTAATTGATGAATCCATTTACTCCCCTATTGTTGGTTATGGGAGAATCTGGCCAAATTCTGTCTTGAATTTACTTTCTGAGTTTCTAGAATGTGGTTGTTTCTGCTAGTTTGATGTACTGTGCAGCCAGCCTCATGACTAGGGGTGATCCGGATGGCAGCTTTCACCTATCTGTCTGAGTCTCTGCATGATGGCATAGGCCAGAAGCAGCGGGTACACCAGGCCTCCCTGACGAGACAGAGGCAGGAAAGGGGGACCCCCAACTCCATCTCCCAAATGCCTGGTGCGGAGAACTGCCTACCTGGGCTTGAAATCGACTGCTCTGCTGTGCGGCGTGCTGGTGAGCCGGACTTGAAATCGGCTTCTCTCTTGGGTGTGGCTCTGATGAGCTGTGGAGTCCGGACGTTGAAAATGGCTGTGATTATGGTGAGCGAGTTTTCTCTGGCTGCTTCTGAGGCCCTAGTGAGATTGTGGGCCACAAACATTTATTTTAATCTTTCATATGACTAACTGTTTTCTGAGTAAAAGTTACAGAATTTTCATTTATGTTCCAACATTTACAATTTTGTGTTGAAAAATAAGAAAAAAAAGCTATGAGAAATAATAAAGCAGAACAGAGATAATTAGAAGCTAAAAATATAAAATGTCTGTTACAAAATAAGGGATATCTGAAATATGGACTTAAAATATAAGCATTAAAAGTATGCACTAGAAACACAAGAGAGAAGTAATCATATAGAACAGTATAAGGTGTTTTAAATATTATCTAATCATAGTAACATGATGAAATCATGGATTGTATATTTATACATATATCTAATGAAAAGTGATGATTTTGTTATTCAAGAAAGCAATAAAACCTAGTAGAAAAAAATTTATTGTGCTAGAAAAGAGAAAGTAAGAATCTAATACTGATTTTAGTGCATTAGGCAAGACACATAACCTCTTTGGGTATCAATTTCCATATCTGTAAAGTGATAAAAAATACCTACTACATATTTCATTTTTAAAATGAAACAATAGTTTGCAAGCAGTTTTGAAAAATGTATGCCAGGGCAAGGGATTTTAAGAGTCATAGAAAGTGCCTTTTTTTTTAGCTGTCAATAAAAGGGGGAACAAATTTATTTCAACTAAATAGAAAAAATTACTGAACTGGAAGCTTTTTAAGATTGCTTTAAAAACGATTTTCTATCGGTACTGTATTTAAACCATTGGATGCTATATGAAATATAGGAATCTGCAAAATATATTTTAATTTTTATGGTTAAATGGCTCATTATTTCTTATTCATTTCCTATCACACGTGTTTAACACATGCTACTTATTTTCCACACAAGGTCAATGTTCTTGTTACATAAATTTACATTGTAATTGTAACTATTTTCTAAGGTCTGCCAATAAAATTTGGCTTTACACATTGATAACCCATACTTGTAATTAGATTCTATTTTCCCTAGCAACACCAGATTTTTAGCTATACTAATCATCTAAATTTATCCTATCATTGCTTTAACCTCATATGCATTCTGTATTCATTCAAACCACAAAGTATTAAATTTAAGTCAAATCAAATATGTAAATTTATTAATTATAGACTAGAATGTAAAATTCTTATTTTACTTTTTTAATTTTTTAACTTTATTTAAACACTATGAGTTACAAAGTACAATTTTTTTTTCACAATATAGTTGTTAGAAAGATCATCATTCAACATCAATCCCACCACCAGTGTGCTCCCACCACCAAAGACCCTCATTTCCTATCCACCCCCCATCCCCATGCCTGCTCCCTTAGCCGGCACTAATTATAGCAACCTAACAGCCCATATGTGGGAATGGTATTGATAAAGTCATAATTTTTCCCTGGGTTTTTCCATGCGAATCTGGCCAATTTCTGTTCTTACATTCACTTCCTGAGTTTCTAGAACATAGTGGGTTTCTACTACTGAACCACAAAGACCCCACCACTGCACTTACAGACAACACTTATTTCAAATTTTTCTCAACCTCTGTGTAAACTTGTCCTAAGCTTACACTCAATAATCCATTCTGTATTGCTTGTTTGAGCTAATTCTCTAATTATGGTCAATGAATATATTCTTAGACAAAAGTCAGTGGAAATTATTAACTCTCCTTTGTGCCATTTAAGCCCTCTATATAAGAAATTATTGATATGTTCCCACAGACCACACATTGTGCCCATACACTTGTGATTGTTTGCTCCATACTTAAATCTATGATGGGGTATTTTGTACATCAGTATACCAGATTTTGCTGCGGGTGCATCATGGAGAGAGCACAGCAATTCTGCTGCATGTCTGTGTCCCTGGATCATGGTCCACAGCACTAGCAGTTCTGGGCGGGCCCGCTGAACCTTCCAGAGGGGACCAGATGGGGAAGGGGCCCTAACTGGAGATCCACGGAAGCCTGGTGAATTTAGCTGCTACAACCTGCATACCTGGGATTGAAATCAGCTTCTCTCTTGGGTGGGGCTCTGATAAATTGTGGAGTTGGTTCTTGAAAATGGCTACAGTTGTGGTGTGTGAGGTTTTTCTGGCTTCTGAGGCTCTAGTGGTGTGGGAAGCCAGGATCAAAATCTGCCCTCCCTCCAGGATGCCTCATAAGCAGCCTAGCAGTGTGAGAGCCAGCAGAAACTCTGTGGCAAATTCTTAAAATACTCAAGTAATCAAAACATATGCATTTAAAAAGATGGCTCTCTATTACTGCAGAATGTTTACTTAAATTCCTGGAAGTAGAGCATACAGCATCCTGCTTTTGCATTGTGTTCATTATCCTGTCAGGATGCTGTTTCAAAGGAATCTGAATAATAGAACTAAGGATGGGGAAGGAAATAAACTGATTGGGGAAAGCAAGAAGAGGCAAATGGAGGGTAACAAGAAGGAACAGAGCCATGTATACACTGAAGGTGAAGAGACATAATGTAATAATATCCTCTGAATCATAGAACCAATAAAACTGAAAGCATGAGATATATTCAATAACTAAACTTAAAAAAAAATTCCTGTCAAGGAAGCAGGCCGGGAGTTGGGAGAGAACCTGGGGACTCTGCAGGAGGGAAGTTGACACTTGTGACAGGATTGATGTTGGAATATTGTATGCTAAAATCAAACTATGAATAATGTAAATCACAGTGCCCAGATTTTAAAAAAAGTTGAAATGATAAAATCTCAGTGAGATCTAGAGGTGGTAAAGTACCTGCAGTTTTAGAAATTAGAAAATGTGCCCTTGAAAAGTATTTGTTAGCTCAGCATATAATGTATAACATAAGTATTGGTTTTCTCTACTGGGTCAAAACACTGATAGAAACGGAAGCCATCAGGGCAGAAACTGCTCATTAGCTTGGATCACTTGAAAGAGCGTGGGTTGGATTTCCAGTGCCTGGAGATATTAGGGAGGAAATAGACAAGGGAAAAGGTACAGACTTTTAAAAAATTAATTAAAGTTGTTATATTATTTACATTTTTATTCAGAGAAAATTTCACTGTATTCAGTATCAAAAATGTAACTAGAAGTTTAAACAAGATCAATGCTTCTTGTGAATGATCACACCTGGCCTGCAACTTTTATCTATAAAATATCCAAATCAAATTTATGGAGTAAAGCACAAAAACAAATAATGTCTACTTTTTCCTAAGCAAGCACCATTAGAAGTTAATACCCCCAACTTCCAATGAACAGACTTACTTTCATTCTTAATCTCCCACTTTTTAGTGTTTATTTCTACTTGTGCCTTAGAATCTTGGGCTGACTGTATAGGGACAGTACTCAATAGCACCAAGGCTGAATTTCCTTTGGAGAAATAATCCCTCTCTGTTTTAGAATGTATTAGTAAGGCTGAATTTATCAGACCAGTCAGAATTTCCCAAACTTATTTGGCTTACCTCTCCCTTTCCAGAAAACAAATGAAACAAAGACTACTCAACATGCCCCTTGAGATTTGCCTTCTTTTATGGCGTATAAGAAATTCACCCCAAAAGTACTATTGTCTACCTGGATACGCCAAGCACCCTCTTCCACCAGAGGACAGTGGGGGTGGAGTTGTGAGGGGGTTGTTATCACCCACTTTGGGAAATACTTGTATAGAGGGAAGATTCAGTGATTTTGGTAGGAAAGAAGCGCCCAACATATTTCATGATAATGTTTACTCCTCCAGAACCATCTAATATTTGTGCCCCATGGAGATGACTTGGATTTTCATAGTTTAACAGAAGCATCTATATCAGACATAATGGACATTGAGCATTTGCTTTACTTCCATAAAAGGGAACATTTTAGAAAGTCACATTTTTAACAGGGAAAGAGAGAAAGACAGAGAGAAAGAGAGAGAGACAAAGAGAGAGAGAGAGAGAAAGAGAGAGAGCACAGTAGAGCACATACCTAGCATAACCAGGGCCTGAGCTAAATTCATAATTCCCAGTCCATTGTAACCAGCATCATATCTAAAGCCTGGGAGCATT
>JAJIBD010010796.1:0-19190 GCA_021461705.1 Cryptotis parvus | reverse complement strand
TTTAAATAAACCCCCCAAGGATAGCTAAAGCAATCCTCGGGAAAAAGAAGATGGGAGGCATCACCTTTCCCAACTTCAAACTGTACTACAAGGCAGTAGTAATTAAAACAGCATGGTATTGGAATAAAAACAGACCTGTGGACCTATGGAATAAAATAGAGTATCCTGACACCCAACCTCAAACACATGATCATTTAATCTTTGATAAAGGTGCAATGAGTCTAAAATGGAGTAAGGGAAAGCCTCTTCAACAAGTGGTGTTGGGAAAACTGGGCAGCAACGTGTAAAAAAATGAATTTGGACCTGTGTCTAACACCATGCACAAAAATCAGATCAAAATGGACTAAAGATCTCAATATCAGACTTGAATCCATAAAGTACATTGAAGAAAATATAGGAAAAACCCTCCACGACATTGAAGCTAAAGGCATCTTCAAAGGTGAAACATCACTAACAAAGCAACTAGAAGAAAAGATAAACATATGGGACTACATGAAACTGAAAAGCTTCTGCACCTCAAAAGAAACAGTGACTAAGATACAAAAGCAGTCCACAGAATGGGAAAGAATATTCACCCAATACCCATCTGATAAGGGTTAATATCCAGGATATATCAGGCACTGGTAGAACTTTACAAGAAGAAAACAAACAACCCCATCAAAAAAATGGGGACAAGAAATGAAACAGAAACTTCAGCAAGGAAGAAATTCGAATGGCCAAAAAAACATATGAAAAAATGCTCATCATCACTAATCATCAGAGAGATGCAAATCAAAACAACAATGAGATACCACTTTACACCACAGAGACTGGCACATATTCAAAGAGCAAGAACAACAAGTGCTGGCGTGGATGTGGGGAAAAGGGGACACTCATCCATTGTTGAGTGGGAATGCCGGCTGGTACAGCCTTTCTGGAAAACAATATGGACTTTCCTCCAAAGACTAGAAATTGAACTCCCATTTGACCCAGCCATACCACTCCTGGGAATCTACTCTGGGAAACCAAAAATACGCCGCCGGAAACACCATCCCTACTTTTATGTTCATAGCAGCATTATTCACAATAGCCAGAATCTGGAAGCAACCAGAGTGCCCGAAAATCGATGACTGGATAAAAAGCTTTGGTACATCTACACAATGGAATACTATGCAGCTGTTAGGAAAAATGAAGTTATAAAATTTGCCTATAAATGGATGGACATGGAGAAGATTATGTTGAGTGAAATTAGCCAGAAGGGAGAGAGACAGATACAGAATGACTGCATTTATTTGCATGGCATAAATATATATGTACATATTATGATACCAATATCCAAGGTCAAGTGAAACATATATCAGGAGGTCTTGTCAAAGGTGGAGATTATCACAAACGTGTGGGAGTCAGAGTTTAGGTAAGACAGAAAATGGAACAGGGGGGCTAACAATAGTCGAGGGTACTAATGCCAACCTAGAACTGAGCATTAAATAGAGGCAAAAGGATACAAATGACAACCTTTTAATGTATGTTCTGTAATCCATAGTCTGGAAGGGAAGGAAAAGAGAAAGAGAGAGAAAGGGAAAGAAATAAAGAACCTGCCATGGAGCAGGGCTGGGGAAGGGGGGAGGGAACCGGGGATGTTGGTGGTGGGAGATGGGCACTGGTGGAGGGACGGGTGCTGAAACACTGTATGACCAAAACCCAAACATGAACTTCTTAATTGTATATCTTTTTTATTTGTATATCTCACGGTGGTATAATAAAATACTTAAAAAAAATATATATATATAAGGGCAAAATAATTTTATAATGTTTGCTACCAAAAACTAAGTTGTTCCCTACCCTTTAAATGACCTATTTCAGTGCCTCCTAAAATATATTTTTCATATTAGCCAGGAATTTTTTACCTTTGTTTGAAAAAAAGAAATCCTAATATTTTATATTATTTTTAAAATTTAATGTTATTCACTTCTTACTATAAAAAATTCATGTTAAGTTATGAAAAACTCATGTTAAGATGGCCTAGGACTTGGGAGCATCACTTATCTCCGGAAGCAAGTGGTAAAATATTGTTTGCATAATATTTGTCTTTACACTGACTCTATCTACATGCATTTCAATTAAAATATTATATTAACATACAGAAAAAAAAATAAAACAGTTTTAGCAGAGTAATGATAAACATACTGTCCCAGGTAAACTGGAGCACAGCTTACTTGTGAAAATTGCTGAGGACGCTAGTAAAATGCATGTTATTTCTCCCAATGCTTAGATTTGGGTGGGTGAAGGGTTGGTTTAACAATGTCTGTCTTTAGAGTGTCAGTTTACAACACTAACAGTATTTATTTCTACTTTGTTTCCTTGCCTCACCTTAGCCCAAGAACCTCTTTTTCTCTCTAGCAGTTTCTCACCAGACAGGCCCCCAGGGATTCTCCCAGCAAGGGCAGCACAGCAAGCCCAGGCTCTCTGCTCCTCTAATTCTCTACCTTGCAGACCACACCCAGTCTCAACTGAGACTCGAGCGGGCTCCAGTAACATCTCCATATGTCCTGTCTCATGCTAGTAGAGCCCAAGGGCATCTGCTCGCTCCAGGAACATAAAGAGCCTCAATCCATTATATTAGGTCATGGGAATGATCTAACATAATTGTTACTGGTATTTTGCATATCAAATACGACACGTGCAGCTTGCCAGGCTTGCCATGCGGGTGGCATACTCTTGTAGTCACCTCTAAATACAGCATTTATTGATGGACCATGTGGCGCAAGCAGCCACGTGAGCCGGGCTGTGATAGGCTCGTCTGCTGGATGGAGTTCTGACGAGAGGGAGGTCCAGATGTGGAAAATGGCAGCCCTCATGTAGAGGGGGCGGGTTGTCTGGCTTGTTGCGAGGCTCTGCTGGGGTGGCGGGCCAGGGTTAGAACCCGCCATTCCTCCTGGGTGCCTCCTGAGCAGCTGGGCACAGGGAGAGCTGGTAGCAGCTCTGCCCCATGTCTGTGAGTCTCTGGATCAGCATACCTGGGGCTGGGTGATAGCACAGTGGGTAGGGTGCTCACCTTGCACGCGGCTGACCCGAGTTGGATCCCCAGCGTCCCATACGGCTCCTGGAGCACCCCAGGAGTAAGTCCTGAGCAGAGCCAGGAGTAGCCCCTGAGCATTGCTAGGTGTGACATTGCCGGGACATTGCCTAAAAGTGTGACCGAAAAAAATTATATATTTAATTCGATAATATATAATCTAACAGTGCTTATTTTCTTTATCCTACTTGTCACCAAACCTTACCAAGTTTCTATTATATTCAAAATTTTAGAAATTACAAAAAATAAAGTTACAAAATATAACTTTTATATTTTGTATTTTATAAATACAAAATAAAGTTACAAAATCTTACTTGATAATTTCATTGACTGTCTTAAAAAACTGAAATCCATGTAGGAGTCAAGGTGCTTGGCTTGCATGTAACCACATCAATTTCCTGGCACCCCATGGTACCTCACACCCACTGAGAAACACCACTAGCATGGAGTCAAGTGTAGCCCCTAAACATTGTTGAGTATCGTCCCAAATGAAATGCAGACTCAGAGATTCACTTTTAGAAATATGCCTAAAGCAAAATATTGAGGGCTCATAAAAATGCATTTATATATAAAAATATATATATATCCCTGGAAATACTATAATCATCAAAATCATGGAATAAAGATTAAGGATGTATGTAGCTCAGCAATAGAATACTTTCTTTTTGTATGTCTGAAGTTCTGGGTTCAATTCCTGTCACTACAAAGTGAAAATCATGGAATAATCTTATTTCCTTAAAAGGATTTACTTTAAGCTTTGTATAACTATTTTAGATGGTGATTCACAACATGTATTAATTGACATTGAGAGAGACTAAGATATATTTCAAAGTTTTTATAGTATGCTATGAATATAGTTACCAATTTTGACTGAATAATATATATAATTAAATAACTATATGTAATTAATTAAACCTATAAATTTTTGATATTTCTTATTAAGTGGAACTTATTGGCTCTGTTGAACAGGTGTGGTTTTGTAACATTGTGTGCCCAAAAGTTATAAATATTTATAGCCTTGAATATTAGTATTACCACACTAGAAATAGAAAAATTATTAAGCTTAGGATTTTTCCTAAATTTTAGAGTTTGGTTCTTTTTTTTTAAGATTTTGGGGTCACATCCTGTAAAGCTCAGGGGTTCCTCTTGGCTCTGTACTTAGGAATTACATTTGCAGTTCTTCAGGGAACCCTTAGGGGCTACCAGAAGGCAAACCCAGGTTGGCTGCATACAAGGCAAGCACCTTATCTGATGTACTATCTCTCCACCCTCAACTTTTAGAGACTTTTTTAAGTGGACATAGTATAGGCATGCTTGGGAAAAGTGTGAAGATTCAAACTTTCAAGTACTATACTAGAAACTTTGTAAGAATCATTGATTAAATAAGTCAGTTGTTGCTTTGGTATCTACATCCTACACTCATATTCTGTTCTCATTTTCCATTCATTCACCAAGCATTTTTTGAACATTTTATTTTTACCAGATCCTATCAAAAATGACTACATATAAAATTAAAATAGATATTATATACTTTTTTGTTGGATTAAGAAATGACATGTAAGAGTGGCAGAGACAAAACATTCCAGGAAGTTTGAGAAAGATATAAACCTTATATCTGGGGCTGAAAAGATAGTGCAGTAGTTAAGGCACTTTCTTGTACACAGCTACACGGGTTTGAGCCCCAGCATCCCTTATGGTTCCCCAAGCACGGCTACAAGTGCTCTGGAGTAGCTCCTATGTATTCCTGTGTGTGACCCCCAAAACCAGCAAAAAATTTATGTATTAAACACTGAAAATAATTGGACAATTAATACTGAATCTACATGGTCATAGACAATGAGACAACAATTCACATAAAAATTGCTAAAAAAGAATAAGGAACTACATGTATATTACATATATAAATATGAATGTAAAAGGAATAAGCATTCAATATTGAGTTTTGAATGTTTTCAAAAATTTATGATGGAGCACTATACATACTTTTTGAAATGTGTATAATAAAGTAAAAAAGGTAAGGAATAAATGGAAATTTTCATTATATGGCTCTCTTATATCTCATTAATATGACCTAAGGAAATAAAGTGCAAGAGAAGATATTAAATGAAAACTAAATGCAAAAAAATTGCTATTCAGGTGCTAAGATTTCATGAAATTTTTACTTAATTTTATTTTCAATGGGTAATAAATTATAAAAAAAAACAATAAAAAGCTTTTGAAGCATAATTCATATTCCCTTAAGACAGCTGAGAGCATAAAATTATTCATACTCTTCATAAAATGCATATAACTGTAAACAAGAAGTGGTTTTGGAAAAAATTATCAATTTATTGATTTCCTATTTTGTGTAATTTTTTGTTTGGTGTTTGGATCCGTGTGTGTAGGTGTTGTCGCCTCTATATCTCTCTTATATGTGGAATATATAGAAGCATTACAAGGGAACAACAAAACGGACAAGGTATCAAAACAAAACTGAACTTACATAGAGGGTACAGGTGGATGGGTAGGGTTCCTTGGCACATTAAATGAAGATAGCAGGCACTCTGGCTTTAGAATTATGTTTTTATGAAACTTAAAATATGTATATAAGTATGGTGAATCACAGTTCATAATTTTTTTTTTTTTTTTTTGGGTCACACCCGGCAATGCTCAGGGGGTTACTCCTGGCTCTGTACTCAGGATTACTCCTGGCAGTGCTTAGGGGACCATATAGGATGCCAGGGATTGAACCTGGGTCAGCACAGGCCAGCTGCGTGAAGGCAAACGCCCTACCGGCTGGGCTATCGCTCCACCCCTATAAAAATATTTTTTAAAAAATGGGGCAGAGATATAGTACAGTGTTTGATAAGACAATTTTCTTACATTCAGTCGCTTGAATTAGATCACTGGGCACAGCAAAAGTAAGCCCTGAGCACAGTACAATCTGGTGTGGCTCAAATTACTCCATATGCCCCCACCCTCAACACTAAAAGGTTTAAAAAAAGCTAATGAGTCTAATGCCAATTGTTACAGAATAAACCAAGAACTTGTTTTACTTACAGGGTCTTTTGTAGCAACTATGAGAAACTAACAGCAAATGGAAAATCCTGTCCCAAGATCCACAAACCCATGTGTGGCACTGATGGACAAACTTACAAGAATCCTTGTGAATTCTGCAAAGTAGCAAAGTAAGCACATAGAAACAGCACTGAAACAGCCTTACTTGGGCTAGTGGAGTATAAAGTGAAGGAAATGAGTAACTAAGCCATTATCTACTAAATACTTTTGAGATAATGCTTACTAGGTATAAAGCAATATTGCTATTCCCAAACAGCAATAGGTATATATACCTAGTATGTATCTCTATACCTAGAGATGTATATATACTTCTTCCACTTCATAGGTGGAAAGAGTATGTTTTTCACTGCCTATGTATTTCATCTCTGATTTCCATCTCTCTTCCTTACAGAGAACAAAATGGGAAGCTTGGCTTCAAACATGATGGAAACTGTTGATATCTCCAAAGAAGCAATGCTAGAGGTTTCTCCAATTTGCCTTTTGCATCAGATTTATTCTCTATATACAGCTTCTGTTGACATGTATTTGCCACCAGTTAATTGTGCGGGAAAGCAAGCTTTCAGAAATAAAGAACCTGCCATAGAGGCAGGCTAGGGGAGGGGGGAGGGGAATCAGGGACATTGGTGGTGGGAACTGGTGGAGGGATGGGTGCTGGAACACTGTATGACCGAAACCCAAATATGAACATCTTATGAACATCTTTGTAATTATATATCTCACGGTGGTATAATAAAATATTAAAAAGAAAGCATTTTTAATAGTTATCTAGGCAGAACTTCTACGTTAATATTCTCTTCAGAAACAATTGAGCCACCCTTGTTTGATTCAGTTAGACAAACTGCTACCAACCTTTCCACCTTGTACAATTTGAGAAAGCAAACACAGGGCACACAAGACTCTACACTTTCCTATCCAGAATTTTCCTATCAATGCTTTGAAACTAAGTTCTTCAAGTTTTATGCAAAGAAATTCATAGAAATAAAATTCATCACAAGACAATATAGATAATATGGTACAAATTAACATTGGTTAGAATATGGTATCTTTAGGAAGTGTTTAACCTTAAGGAACCTACTAGTTTGTCACATTACTTCCCTGTCTAAGAAGTAACTGACAAGTGCCACAAATTGCTGGTAATTTAGCTTTGGGGCAGCTATAGGTTTGGACACAGATGACTTTATTAATTCTCCATGGCTTTATCAGCTCACTACATAAAAGGATTATAATTTTCCTATTTGATGCACACTGTGCAAATAGTTTGAGAACATAGATTTAATGATGTCTTGAGGGATCAGAGAGATAGTACAGGGGGTAAAGCATTTGACTTGCACGTTGCCAATCCCATTTCAATCTCCAGCATTCCAAACAGCCCTATACCCATCAGGAGTGACTGCTGAGTGCAGATCCAGGTCAAATCCATAAGCCTTTCTAGGTGTGCACACACCCTCCACCACATAATTTAAAGATGAATAGATAACCTTGGCATTTTAAGAATACTTATAATTTGGAGAAAAATGTATATCAATTATAATAAAGTTTAACATGCTCTCCATTTTTTAAAATCCCCAGGTATAAGTTTTACATGATCAAATAATCATTTAAAACAATAATATACAAAATGCTATTCTAACCATAGGTCAAAAAATAAGATCCCTGCTTTAAAGAATCTGTCCTTTATGGAAATCAAATTTAAATTTCTGTGGCTGAATATAGTTTCTGCAATGAACAACGATGCAGCCTTGTAAGAGAAAGTGGTCTATATAAAAATTAATTTTATAAAGACGAATAGGATTACAATGGAAATAAAATGTGACCATAAAGGAAACACGAGAAAAAATTTAAATTCAAAATAGTCTTTGTGGATGCACAAAAATTTGTTTTAAAATGTTTGTAGTATTGAGAAACATAAAGGAAACAAAATTGGGAGGCATATGATCGTGAAAACTGGGCATAATTTAGAGACAGGGATTATTTGGAGTTACTTAAGTGACTGAATCGTGGAAAATTAAAAAAACTTAAAGGGGGACCGGAGCGATAGCACAGCAGATAGGGTTTTTGCCCTGAACATGGCCGACCAGGGGTTTGATCCTCGGCATCCCATATGGTCCCCTGAGCACCGCCAGTAGTAATTCCTGAGTACAGAGCCAGGAGTAACTCCTGAGCACTCCTGGGTGTGACCCCAAAGCGCAGAAATTAATTAATTAATTAAAAATAAATAAATAAAAACAAAGGTACAAGGAAACTTAGAGGAATGGTATTTCACATAAAGTAAAATGCTTTTATTATTAGAAAGTTAACTACTGTATTGCTAATTACTAAGATAAACTATTGTGAAAAAATAACACAAGGGCTTGAAAGCTATTTGAAAAAAGCAAAAATGCACACAATAAAATAGAAAGCCTAAAATCTGAAGTGAAAGTAACTTCAGACTTGAGTGTTGGGGGCACCCACCGGGGTCCCCAACAGTGCCGAAGCAAGTTCCCTTCTACCTCTGAAGCCGGCGGGGATTGGATGAAGACTCAGAATCCGATGCAATTTAAAAGGCTTTACTTATCACAGGTTCAGGCATACAAATCAGCAATAGGAAAAACCCTGTGCTTAGGATTCCCAGCTAGAATCCCAGACACATGTAGGCCAAGATGGCGGCCACCACATGTTAAGGCCCTGTAAAGAGGGAGACAAAGATAAGACTCCCAAGAAGAGTGCAAGCCCCAAGAGAGCCCAAAAAGAGAGAGAGGGAAGCAGGCTGGTTTTATATCCCAGCAACTCAGACCTCCCACTATTATGAGAAGCAGGAAGGGTCAAAATGCCCTTAGGTAATTTCTCCCAGCACCTCACCTAGGCCCTATTATATGCTAATGTTTTGAGCCAAGATCTGCCTGGAAATGCCTTTATAGAGTAGAGAAGGGGGTTTATGAGATGGCATGTCTCTGTACCAAAGACTAATATAAATGCCAGTTAAATATTTCTCAAGCCTTCACAGAGTCTCGTCTACTTCACGGTAGTTTTGTGTTTTGGTTGCTTTTGAGTTATCAGGGAGCCATGCTTGCTTGTGGAGGCAAATAGCATTTCTCTCTGGTCTAATTACTTTAGAGATCCAAAGTGGCCAGGCAAATATGCTGGTAAGATCTAGCTAGTCCCACAATGATTGTGGTAGCGTGAGAGAATATTTATACCAGTCAGTACAGAATACATGGTCAGATAAACCACCACATTTAGACTACCCCCTTATCTACAAAGTGATCTGCAGGATGCAATCCAGGGCAGATGCAGAGGCTCTTAGAGGAGTTCTGCAACACTTGGAGGATAAGGAAGATAGCTTATAAAGAGCAGTGAGATCCAAATTACAGTTTATGAATATTTAATTTTTTATCTTTTGAGTTACAGTTGGCTATGCTCAGGGTCTGCTCTTGTCTCTGTTAATAACACAGGTAGAAAGGATCATATGTAGTGCCAGGGCTGTAACCAAGTAGTCCATGTGCCAGACAAGTACCTTTAGCCTTGTATTATCTCTTGTCCAGGAGCCGCTGGGGTTCCCAACAATATCAGGGAAAGAATTCCCTTCTACCTCAAGGACCAGCAGCAAGCAGATAAAACTGGAGGTCAGTAAAGTTCCAAAAAGCTTTACTTAATGCAAGTTCTGGTAATATAAGCCAGGGGTCAGGAAAATTCCAAACTTCCAATTCCTAGCTGGAACCAGGCCGTGTGCTCGGGTCAGGATCCTAAATCAAGGTGGACACTGGACCCAGACGGTGTGCTCAAGTCAGGAACCTGACCCAAGATGAACCTCTAGTAAAAAAAGGCAAGTTTTTCTTCTTCTAAGGGCGCCAAAAGCCTGGCTCAGGCCCAGAGGGAGAACGGTGGAGTCAAAGAGATGTGCCTGGAGCCGGAGGTTCTTTGTCCTTTTAGCTATTTCTTCGATGCCTTTGAAGGCATTCCATGCCGCTCTCTTCCTCCTGTGCAGCTCAGGTTTTAGGTCATTCATCATGTTGACTTCTTGACCTAGGTACACATAACTGCTGCATTCAGAGATGTCTGTTCCCTTGAGAGTGAATGGGGCCTCTGGTACTAGTTCATTTTTCAAAAACATAGTTTTCTTTAGATTCAGCTGTAGACCTATCTTTCCACATTCTCTGTCAAAGTCAGCCAGCATTTGTGCCGCTTGGCTAATGTTTGGTGTTATTAGAACGATGTCATCAGCGAAGCGGAGATGGTGTAGTTGTAAACCATCTATCTTCACTCCCATTCCTTCCCATTCTAATTGATGTTCTCAAGGGGTGGAGCTGAAGAGTTTTGGTGAAATGGTATCACCCTGTTGAACCCCTCTTTTGACATCAATGATCACTTCCTTGTAGAATGGTGAGATCCTGGTGGTGAATCCGTAATACAGCTCATGAAGAATCTTGATGTACTGGGTTTGAATGCCCTGTTTGGCTAGCGCTTTGATGACCACTTCAGTCTCCACAGAATCAAAGGCTTTCTTTAAATCAATGAAAGTGAGACAGAGTGGCATTTTGTACTCCCTACAAAGCTCAATGAGCTTGGTTACCGTGTGGATATGGTCGATTGTGCTGAATCTTTTCTGGAAGCCAGCTTGCTCGCATGGTTGTCCTTCATCTAGTGTTCTGCCAATCCTGTTCAGGATGACTCAGAGTGAACAGCTTGTAGATGACGAACAACAGGCAGATGGGGCGATAGTTGCCGATGTCATGACTGTCTCCCTTCTTGAACAGTAGAACTGTCCTGCTGGTTTTCCATTGGGAGGGTACCTTGCATTTGGACAGGTAGCATGTGAAGAGCCGAGCTAGTATATTGATCAGTACTGACGGCAGATTCTTCAGGTGTTTGGGTCTGACTTTGTCTGGGCCTGGTGCTGTTCCCTTCTTTACCAATGAAACGGCATGTTGGATTTCAGAAGGGAGAATGTTGGGAATGACATATCCATCCTGTGGAATTTGGTATGTGGGCAGGTGGACGTGGTTATCAAAGAGATCTGAGTAGAAGTCATGGATAATCTTCTCCATTGCCTTTCTGGAAGATGTGATAGATCCATCAGGGCGTTGGAGGGCAGTCATCTTGGTCTTATAGTTGGCAAAAGGACAGGCGGGCGGTAGAATGTTTTTCCGGCTTCTGCTGCATCTTCTAGTATTTCTGCTCTTCTATCTTTGAGGTCTTCCTTTATCGCTTCTTTGCACTGTTTTGCAAGCTTGGACATTAGCATTTGGTCGCCTGAGGCTTGAGCCTTGCCACTTTGGCGAATGAGCTCGAGAGTTTCTGAAGACAGGTGTCCTTTTGTGTCTTTCTTTCTCTCTCTCTCTCTCTCTCTCTCTCTCTCTCGGCATTCTTCGCACAATCATGGAGGTGCTGAAGCAGTCAATTTTATTCTTCATCGATGTCATCAATGGTGGTATCTTCCCATGTTGCTGCAATGGTGCCAAAGAGTTCCCAGTTGGTGGTCGTTTTGGGAGTTCTCTTCTTAAACTTTGCAGCCTTTTTCTCCTCGTTGTGTGAAGTAGAATTTTGCACAAAGGAGACGGTGGTCCAAATCTGTTTGAAATTTGGGGACGACAGCAACATCGGTCAGACAAAACTGTCGATTGAAGATGATGTGGTCAATTTCATTGTGGGACTGTCCATCAGGAGATTCCCATGTCCAACATTTGGCTTCAGCTTTCTGGAACTGTGAGTTCCTATGAATGGTCTTGATGGACATGATGAACTCAGAGAGTCTCTCACCCTGTACGTTCCATTCTAGGCCATGGGAACCCGATGTGGAGTTCTTTGGCCTGTCTTCTCGGTACTATCTTGGCATTAAAATCACGAACTATGATCTTGTAGAAGGTGTGATCTTTTTTTATAGAACTCCAATTCCATGTAGAATTTCTCAATTTCATCTTCCTTTGTATTTGGATGTTGGTGCGTAGACAACGAAGATAGAAATTGCTGGCAGTGGGCCACATCTCTTCAAGTGTAATAGTCCTATCTGGTTTGTTAGGCATTCAAATGAATCAATGTTGGCGGCCATGTTTGTGTTGACAAGGACACCAACTCCACTGACACCTCTTTCGTCACATGTTCCAAGGAACAATTCTTCTTCGGTGTCAAATACAGCGTGATGTGACTGATGCCTCTCGTCTCAGTTAGACCAATGATGTCATACTTGATCTTTTGCGCGTGCACCATCAGATCCTCGATATATGCTTCCGATGCCAGCGTACGTGCATTAAAAAATACAGACAGTCATTTTAGTCCTTTTTCGTTCTGATAGCCTAGGTTGGCCGAGAAATTTTTATCAGGCACTGCTTGTTTGCCTTTCTTACTGCTGCCGTATTAAGGGATTTTCAGGGTCAGGAAAATGAACATTTTTGTTACTGGTTTTGGCATGTTGAATCGCATTGAACAGCTTGGCAGGCTCTGCTGTGTGGGCGCTCTACTCTCATTACCTTGTGGGGCTCTCTCAGAGGGGTGGGTAGAATATTCATGGTAATTTGGAGGTAAATGTGTCTGTGGCTCGAGCATTCCTGGGTTAGAAATACTCTCCTCTGAAGGGGAGGGGTCTCTGCAGGGTGGGTCCTTGTAGGCTGGGTTTCTGACATGCTGGACTGGAGACTGGCTTAATCTCTCGGTGGAGATCTTACGAGCGGTGGAGATCTTACGAGCTGCAGAGTGTGGATAGTGCAGATCGCTCCCAGCTAGGTGTGGGGGGTTTCTCTGGGTTCTTCTGAGCCTTACTGGGGTCGGAAGTCGCTCTCGTGGTCCATGGAATACAGGGGTTTCAATGGGGAAAGATGGTTTCTGCTCTGCAGGGTGTATCTGTCTCTTCCTTCTCTGACAAATTCTTGTTTGCAATACATACATTTAGAGGTTATCATGTATACCCCTTTGTCTACATTCAGTGCTCAGTTCTAGGCTGGTATTATCATTTCCAATAATTATTATTAAAACCTTCTGCACCTCAAAAAATAGTGAACAAGATACAAAAGACAGTCCACAGTGTGGGAAAGAATATTCACTCAGTATCCATTTGATAAGGGGTTAATATCCAGAATATCAGGCACTGGTAGAACTTCACAAGAAGAAAACAGTCAACCCATCAAAAAATGGGGAGAAGAAATGAACAGAAACTTAAACAAAGAAGAAATTTGAATGGCCAAATGGCATTTGAAAAATGATAATCATCACTAATCATCAGGGAGATGCAAATTAAAACAACAATGAGGTACCATCTCACACCACAGAGACTGGCACAGCCAAAGAGCAAGGCTCTATCGGGATGGTGGACACCGTGCTGGTGTGGATGTGGGGAGAAAGGACTTTCATTCATTGTTGGTGGCACTGTCGACTCTCATCCATTGGTGGAATGTTCAGCCTTTTTGGAAAACAATATGGACATTCTTCCAAAACTAGAAATTGAGCTCCCATTTGAATCAGCCATACCACTCCTTGGGAATATACCCTGGGAGGCCAAAAACACACAGCAGAAACACCCTCTGCCCTTTTATTTTCATTGCAGCATATTCACAATAGCCAGAATCTGGAAACAACCAGAGTGCCTGAGAACTGATGACTGAATAAAGAAACTTTGGTACATCTACACAATGGAATACTACACAGCTGTTAGGAAAAAATGAAGTCGTGAATTTTGCCTATAAATTTTGCTGGACATGGAGAGGATCATGCTGAGTTAAATTAGCCTGAAGGAAAAGGACATATATAGAATGACTACATTTATTTGTGTGATATTATATATAAATTGATATAATATATATAAATTATATATATGCATATATACATATATATATATATGAAACTCATGGGGCAGAGCTGCTACCAGCTCTCCCTGTGCCCAGCTGATCATGAAGCTCCCAGGAGGGGAATGTGGGTTCTAGCCCTGGCCCGCCATCCCAGCAGAGTCTCCCAAGAAGCCAGAGGAACCTCCACACCCCTGAGGGCTGCCATTTTCCACATCTGAACTCCCCAGCTTGTCAGAGCTCCACCCAGCAGGAGAGCTGATCACAAGAGCCTGGCTTGTGCGGCTGCAAAGCGGTAATGCAGTTCATCAATAAATGCACAAGATGAGAGCCAACTACAAGAGTATTCCACCCACATGGCAGAGCTGGCAAGCTACCAGTGCTATTTTGGATATGCTAAATATCAGTAACAACTATAGACCTCATTACCATGACCTGATGGAATGGTTTGAGGCTCTTTATGTACATGGAGTGAGCAGATGCCCTTGGGCTATACTAGCATGTTACAGGACGTATGGAGATGTTACTGGTGCCTGCTCAAGCAAATCGATGAACAATGGGAAGACAAGTGATATATATAAAAACATATATATAAATATATATAAGTAGAAATATATAAGTATAAATATACAATATATATTTATACTACATATATACTACATATATATACTACATATATACACTACATATATACATAGTATATATATATACTACATATATATGTATAATGATATGGATATCCAGGCAAAACATGGATTAGGAGGTCTTGTCAATAGGTGGAATCAATCTCAAGTGTCTGGGAACCAGAACTTAGCTAAAACAGAGAAGGGAACAGTGTGTTAATAATTGTTGGAAATGATAGTAACAGCCTATAACTGTTACTATCATTGAATATAGGCAAAGGGATACACACGATAACCTCTAAATGTATGTGTTGCAAGCCACAATGTGTAAGAAAAGGAAAAGAGAGAGATCAAGAAAGAGAGAGAGAAAGAAATAGAAAAGAGAAAAAAAGAGATGAAGTGCCGCAGACCGCTCAGTCGGTGTGAGCTCTAAGTCTCGGGGTAACCAGCTTGAGGAAATCAGGGAGAACAGGAGCGTCGGGCGCAATGAACAGACAGGCACTGACACAAGGGAGGTCAAATACTGCTGGGCCGTTTACTGAGGGCAAAGCTTTTCTTTTTATGTTCAAAAAATGCACAGACAGAAGATTACACCACTTATTTTTTAGCAAAGGAGACATTTTTCAACAACAAAAAGGAGTTTATCGTGTCTACCACATATGACCACCTTTTGCCTGCGCCTGTTTTTCAGACATGTTTTTTGACGTCTTTTTTTTTTTACATACTTTCATATTTGCCTTAAGTAAGATACATATTTTTTGTTTTGATTTTCATAGAATTACTAGCTCTATGCACATATTATAGATTAACTTAACCTACTCCTAAATAGAAACTTCTATGCAGAGTTTATTATTGTAAGATTATTAAGATTTTGTACTAGAAAGTGTTAACTTTAACAGGCCCAATTATTTTTCACACAGGAGGTTTAGGGAGGCTAATCACTGCATTCCCGTTAACAGGGGGGTAGCCAGTTGCCTAGACCCATAGGTCAAGAATTCTCCCTTCCCGCTAATGATGGGAAGCAAAGGCCTGAAGGCCACAGGCCTTTCCTTATCAAGGACCTGAGACCAGCTCAGGCCTTGGCAGCCAGACGCCGCGCGGGCTGGCATTTTTTTTTACTATCTTTGTTTTATGCTATAATTGTGTATAATGAAAACTACGGTTGCCGCAGGTTTTTCTCTTTGTCCAGTCTCTTCATTACTCAGAGTCTAAGTTTCAGCATAAACAAGCGCTCTAATTGCACACCAAGCATTCTTAGAAACAACCAAAGGAATCTAGGGGGCTTTGTTGGCGACAGTCCCTTTTTAGGGGAAGCACCGTCTGGTAACTGTCCCTTTTTAGGGGGAAGTACCAAAAGCCATCCCCTGGCCCAGTGAGCACTTTCATGCTACCGCGAGCCGGTACGCCGGGCGCCTGGCAATGAAGAGCCTGCCATAAAGGCAGACCGGGGGAAGGGGGAGGGGAATTAGGGACATCGGTGGTGGGAAATGGGCACTGGTGGAAAGATGGGTACTGGAACACTATGACTGAACCCAAACATGAACACCTTTGTAATTGTATGTCTCATGGTGGTATAATAAAAATATATTTTTTAAAAATTAGATAATAAAATAAATAGTGGTGTACATCATGGTGTCAAAATTAAAAAATATATAGTTTCACCTCCTTTCTCAAAACTAATGTTATTTTTAGAATTCTGAAATAGGAAATATTTTATCTGTATTAGTAACTTCTTTAGTTATTCAGAACTATGCAGATTAACTTCTATACTGTTAGACTAATAAATACCCTTCAGATAATCCAATTGGAATATCACTCCTAAATTTTTATCAAAGTTTATGTTTCCTACTAATATCAGAATTACATGGTGTCTGATGTCACTTTATTAAGGTACTCTTCTTTTGGACATGCTTCAGTTACTCTTACATAAGACAATCAATCTTGAACACAATATACCAGCTTTATGTTGTTTATAACCAGCTGAAAATAACTAAATTATTTTTGCATGATTTCTCCTTGACATAATAGCAAGAAGTCTAGCAGTGTAATGTTGTCTTTAAACATGAAGTCTGTTGTCTCTTGTTGCTTCATAAAAATTCATTGTCATCATTTCCCATTGAAGATACTTATTTATTACTCAATTACTTATTCAGTATCAAAACTAAGTGAAGTTGAAATTGCTTTTAAAGTATAACTTGAGATCAATATTTCAGATATAATGCATTTTTTGGGATAGTATCATGAATCTCTAATGTAGACATACAAGCTTAGAGGGTCAGTAACAGTACTGGTAGAAGATAAATCATCTCTTATTATCTATTTTGCATACAAAATCATGGCAGAGATGAATATGATTGTAGAATTCTCAACAAAACTAGATTAACAAAAATAGCATATGATTGTGTAGGTCAGACAGTTTAACATATGCCAAAATGTTCAAACAGCAAGTCTGGTTTTATACATTTTTAAAAAGATAAAGAAAATTAGAAAGAGAGATCATTAATATCATTTAGCACTTAAAATTCACCTGGACTCTACACCAATATGTAATTTTTTGGTGACATGACATGTCCAATATATGGGACAATGTGGAGATACTGTAGCATATGAGACAATGTAAAGATACTGTTGCATATGGGACAATATGGAGATCCTGTACTTCACCTTCACAAGAACCTGTAGAAGCAGTGTCACATAGTGAGTCCTAGATTATTTTCCCTCAAACCTGAGACTGCTTAGTTGTTTCTACAGATCTGGATCTGACTACTCTTGGTCCTCCTCAGAATGGTGAGAAGAGGAACTAGATTATAATGTCGAGGGAGAGGGCATGCCTATGAGAGAAAGTGGGGGAGGCAGAAGGCTAGTAAAGTCCTATGACATGAAAGGGACAGGAAGTTAGTTGAATGAAAGAGTTCTGAAAGGTTTAGAGTCTACAATATCTGTAGATGAACCCAGAGCCACGGCAGAGCCTGGCCAGCTAGCCATGGTGTATTTGATATGTCAAAACAGTAACAATAATGGACCTCATTCCCAATGAATGGAGACGTTACTGGTGCCTGCTAGAGCAAATCGATGAACAATGGGAAGACAAGTGACAAGTGACAATATTACACAATACCCTTTGTTTGATTACCTTTGAGGAATCCATAAGCATATACAAAGTGTAGGAAAAGGGAAAGACAGAATGATTATTACAAAGACAACTACAAAATTCTCACCACACAGCTAATATACAGATTTATTTCTGGGAAGTTGATGTCTAAAAAGGAAATGATCTTTCTACCGCATGTGCAGTCATGTGATCAAATCTCAACAAAAGTGAGAGCCGTTTCACTTTCATTTCTTGTAAGTCAGCAAAAAGTCTCAAATATATAACACTTTTTGCTATTTATTCCTCTTCCTATGCCCTTAATGCAACAAATATGGCAAATTTTAGCCAATCCTTGAAGGTAGGAATGAAGGGGAAACTGGTTACCCTTATCACTGCTAGAGACAAAGCTGTTCATAGGTCAAGGTGGTCTGAAATTCATACAAGAAAAAAACAGACTTCCTTCTTTATATGAAGAAGGATATCCTTATGCACGAGGATAATTTGTTATGATACCTGAGATTATGCTATAAAAACAATTCATAATATTAGACATAAAGTTAGCCAACCTAAAAGACAAAGACTTGATAACACACAATTTAGTTTCTTAACTATGTAAACAATATCTAATTCTGACTTACAATGTTGTCAAATCCATGGGCTTTTTCATTAGTATTTTTGGGTTTGGGTGGTGGTTAGGACTATTCTAGGTCTATAGCTCAAAAGTTATGCCTGGTGGTGCTCAAAGGACCATTTGCAGTGCCAGAGATTTGAACCAAAATTGGCATATGGTGGGAAGGCAGCTTAACTTAATATCGCATTGAATTCACACTCTGAAATGTTGCTTTGGATAAGTTTGTGGCTTAATGTTTCATTAGCTTTTTTTGGTAAAATTATTTTTAAAGTAAGATATTGGATATTTATTTATTTTACAAAGACATGCAGAATATATAAGCAAAATTATGTTGGGGTGAGTGCTTATCAATATAAACCAACAGAGATGCTTATATTGTTAACATTGTGGTACCAACAGCAGTGTTAAATACATAAATCTTATCAGCAATGGCCTGTCTGGGCTAGAAGGCTACTCTTTGTTGATTGTAATAGTTCTTTGGAGACCTTAGAACATTAGTTACTATCAATACATGAGAATCTTTGCTGATAATTGTGAGATTATTACCAAATAATCTGATAATCTTGATTATTTGATTATAAATAAATAACCCTGGTGCAACTTTTCTTGCCTGTGTATTTTGTAGATTCTTATCTCTCCTGCTAATACTTAGACTAGTTCTGCTAACATTCATTCAGCTCTAGAAACAAAGGATTTTTTGCTTTGCATTAACAGAAGTTGAATGGTCAAGTAAATTCCTCCCCCTTTATCCATGTACCATTTACCCAACCACAAAACACTCAATATTGAAAGGCACACTTCAATTAGTTTGAACTTTATGTCTTATTCATCTCCCCATACATATACAAAAGATATAATTATAATTAGTCTATCACTAGTTTGGAGTATATTGTTTCTCAACTGTTTGATCAAAAGATATTCTTCTTGCTACTGACTGGTGCCATTATAAACTATAATTTATGAAATGATTCTGTATAAAACT